>CM077248.1:28610244-28847744 GCA_039654775.1 Spinibarbus caldwelli | reverse complement strand
GAAGAAACTTGCTTCCACTGCAGTTCAGTTTGGTCTCTTCACTGCATCTACATGCATGCAAACACACACACACGCTTCCTTCTCTCTGCTGGTTTAATTGAAAGGAGGAATCTCCTCTCCAAACTTCACGAGGTGAGCGGCATTTTTGGCTTCATGGAGCACCTGTGTGTGCAGAGACAGACAGTGACACAGCTATAGTACATATGTACTGAAAATGTGTGTTAAATCTGACAGTTACAATTTAATGAATTTCATAATGTACAACATTACAACAATACAACATTAACATGTTGTCATTGATCATTCAGCAGATTACAGGCCCGTGATCTGGGCGGCACACACCTTGTTGTGGACGTATGACTCACAAGTGTAGCACCAGACAGAGAGGTCAGCGAAGCTCAGCACCATAGGGTGACCCGACTCCTGCCCGTGGGTCACCATGTGCTGGTTCACATAACGCCCGCAGAGCACCTGAAACGAAACTTAAAAATAGTGCTTCAACCACAATACCATTCATATGTGAGCTGTAAAAAAAATAATTGCTCTTATTCACTCATAAATGTGTGGAGTATTCATATCAATACACACAGGAGAAAAAAAAATCCACCTAATTCACAACATTTGAATATGCGCATAAATTAGTTCTCAACACTCATGTTGGGTTCCAGTGATTTTTGACCTAAAGAGGATTTTCTTTTTCCCAAAAATAGTTAATGTTATGATATTGGACTTAAACTTACTTAATGTTCCAAAAAAAATTATAATTTTTGTACTGTTTTAGGATGTTCCATCTTGCTACATTAATGGTGTTCCCAGTCAAAAATAACTGGCCTACAAAAATATGTTTACAACGTTTTTCATTATGCTATATTATTACCACATCTTGGATTCAGTTTTTTTTTATCAACTTGTATTTTTCAATTAGCACAAGTTTTATATTTCTGTTTGGAACTGAGCTTATGCACCTCAGTTTATAAGTGAATACTGCCATAATTATTCACAAATAATGTTTTTTTTTTTTTTTTTTTACTTAAAAACTGAGGTGCATAAACTCAGATCAAATAGATACAGGTACAAATTATTTTTTTGTAATGATTGCTTTTACATAGTGCAGCTATGTAATTCCCTGTATTTCCTGATGGGTAATTATTTATATATTGCAAATGAAACATGAATTGAATCATTCACTATTTTCTGTGCATTCTTAAAAACTAACAACTCATATATGGATTGAAGTGATGTACATTCCCTTACATCACACATTTTCTTCATACATTTCCCACATTTTTTCCATTTGCATGCACGCTTAGTGATTGAGACCCAGTGTGCATCACTGTTGGCAGTGACAAGCCGTAACTCTAAACTTCCTTCAGCACTCTGTAAGGCTGCTACATGAATGAGTTTGGCTCATCTATTCTATGTGTTGCTTTTCCTGTGACTTTGAGCATCATTAACTGTCACCTTGTAGCAGAAGAGGCAGATCCAGTTTTCTGTATCACCTCCACACTCTTCACACGGCAGGCAGACATCGATGCCACCTGCGGGCACCGGTTGCACTGACTCCAAGTGTGGGCACCATGGCAACGGGTCCACCACATACATGGTGTCCTAGCAACAAAAGCCACATGATTGGATCACCACTCAAATTCACATTTACAATATCGCCCAGAGTATTGAATGACACAACAGAATGAAAACAAGAAATCCAGCTCTCAGCGACAGCAACATTCTTAAATTCACCCACATATTTATATACATATATACACACATACAAAGCTGGATAGTAACTGATTATGTGTAATCTGGATTATGCAATCAGATTCCAAAAATGAAGTCCTTGTAATTAGATTAAATCAGAATCAGACTACAGTTAATTTTTTTATTGATTACATATTATTTGCACAATAGCAATAAACTAGCAGCAAACAAATAAAATATTCAGTTTTTTTTAGTAAGTGTTTTATTTTGATTGATGTCATTTTAAAATGCCTTATTTTAATTTGACATTTTTATGATTTAATGAATTATTAGCTTTTCAAACCCCCCGCAGTTCCTTAATGAACCCCAGTTGGGAAACCCTGATAATGTGATGTTTAATGCTCTTTATTTTGTTAATAACAACAAAAATAGAGTAAGTAAAGATAGGATAATCTTGTACCATATTGATTAAAAAAAAAAAAAAAAGAGAAAGCAAATTTACTCTACTCTAATTTAAATCGATGTGATAAACGGGTTAGGTCAAAGTAATCTAACAGTAATCTAAAAGTAGTCTCATTATTACTATCTAAAATGTGTTATGTAATGGATTATGTTACTAATTACAATTTTTGTGATATAATTTGGAATTCATAATGGACTACAATTTGTAAGTATTATATAGAGATATATAGAGAGAGAATAGAGAGAGAGAGAGAGAGAGAGAGAGAGAGAGAGAGAGAGAGAGAATAAATATAAAATATTTTTAAAGAAGTTTATTATTACTAGGAATGGGTCACGATTTTCAAATATTCGATTAGTCGATTTATTCATAGAATATCGAATAGGTTGTGCGATTATATTTGTCTAAAAATGTTTTCGGTGCTGATGCGGTGGTGACGCGTAAGCAGAGGTAAGCGTTGCCAATAACGCACCTAAAAGCTGTCAAAGACAACAGAAGAACACACTCTCTCACGCGAACGCTGTTGACTTGCAACTAAGAACGCTGTCAAATAAGAGTTCTGTGTGGACCACAAATATCCCTGACTGGGTTAGAGGTGTGCTCAATCCGTACTGGGAAAGGCACGGAAAACGAATAACGCGTTCTACAGAGCCACTAAAGAGCCGCATGCTAGCGATAGCCTGTAACATTACAGTACATGCAGTTTCACTTACCTGCAGCATAGTAAGGAGAGATGACTGATAGGACGATGGCGAACGATCTGCAGATCCTGAGCACCACTGACAAACGTCTAATCTTGTAAAATGTGGTAAATTCTGCCGCTCCATAGTATAAACATGTGATCGCGAATCTCCAAAGTGAAAGTAAAACGGTCGTGCGCAAGCGCATTCAAAAGCGATTTCAATGCCCCGCATATTAATAACGGCTAACTGATGCCCGCAGTTAATATACAGTATAATTACCCAACGATAGAGTTGCGAGAGAAAGTATTGGCATATATTTTTTGAGCAGTTTAATACCTTATGAGCAGTTGATTTATGCTAATGGATGGACTGCTATGTTAGTAAGTGCTGTCATTCTCTTACGTTTATTATATTAATATGTTTCAGCATGTTACAATCATTATATGGCTTGAGTTAAGATAACCTATCTTTAAATAAAATTAAAGTTTGTTATACAGATTAAAAGCGTGAATGGTCTCTCTCTCTCTGTTTATGGGTGTGTAACACTAGCCTAATAACGTGACGTGCGTGCATACAGGGAAGGGGTGCCATTTTCGAATAATCGAATAATCGAATAATTCCCAGCGATTTTCGAATATTACTTTTGCTTGAAATGCCCATCCATAATTATTACTTAATTATCTTTGTATTTATATTTGTATTTATCTATTAACGACTAATAAATATCTATATTTTTAAAATATAAATATATAATAAAAACTACTACTACTATTACTAATAATAATAAATCATAAATAAACAATAATAAAATATATACATACAGGTGCATCTCAATAAATTAGAATGTCGTGGAAAAGTTCATTTATTTCAGTAATTCAACTCAAATTGTGAAACTCGTGTATTAAATAAATTCAATGCACACAGACTGAAGTAGTTTAATTCTTTGGTTCTTTTAATTGTGATGATTTTGGCTCACATTTAACAAAAACCCACCACCAACCACTATCTCAACAAATTAGAATACTTCATAAGACCAATAAAAAAAAACATTTTTAGTGAATTGTTGGCCTTCTGGAAAGTATGTTCATATACTGTATATGTACTCAATACTTTGTAGGGGCTCCTTTTGCTTTAATTACTGCCTCAATTCGGCGTGGCATGGAGGTGATCAGTTTGTGGCACTGCTGAGGTGGTATGGAAGCCCAGGTTTCTTTGACAGTGGCCTTCAGCTCATCTGCATTTTTTGGTCTCTTGTTTCTCATTTTCCTGTTGACAATACCCCATAGATTCTCTGTAGGGTTCAGGTCTGGTGAGTTTGCTGGCCAGTCAAGCACACCAACACCATGGTCATTTAACCAACTTTTGGTGCTTTTGGGAGTGTGGGCAGGTTCCAAATCCTGCTGGAAAATTAAATCAGCATCTTTAAAAAGCTGGTCAGCAGAAGGAAGCATGAAGTGTTGCAAAATTTCTTGGTAAACGGGTGCAGCTCCAAAATTTCTTGGTAAACGGGTGCAATGTCATCTGCTGGTGTTGGTCCATTGTGTTTTTTGAAAACGGGTGCAGTGACTTTGGTTTTCAAAAAACACAATGGACCAACACCAGCAGATGACATTGCACCCCAAATCATCACAGACTGTGGAAACTTAACACTGGACTTCAAGCAACTTGGGCTATGAGCTTCTCCACCCTTCCTCCAGACTCTAGGACCTTGGTTTCCAAATGAAATACAAAATTTGCTTTCATTTGAAAAGAGGACTTTGGACCACTGGGCAACAGTCCAGTTCTTCTTCTCCTTAGCCCAGGAAAGACACCTCTGACGTTGTCTGTGGTTCAGGAGTGGCTTAACAAATTCCTTGACACGTCTGTGTGTGGTGGCTCTTGATGCCTTGAACCCAGCCTCAGTCCATTCCTTGTGAAGTTCACCCAAATTCTTGAATCGATTTTGCTTGACAATCCTCATAAGGCTGCGGTTCTCTCAGTTGGTTGTGCAACTTTTTCTTCCACACTTTTTCCTTCCACTCAACTTTCTGTTAACATGCTTGGATACAGCACTCTGTGAACAGCCAGCTTCTTTGGCAATGAATGTTTGTGGCTTACCCTCCTTGTGAAGGGTGTCAATGATTGTCTTCTGTCAGATCAGCAGTCTTCCCCATGATTGTGTAGCCTAGTGAACCAAACTGAGAGACCATTTTGAAGGCTCAGGAAACCTTTGCAGGTGTTTTGAGTTGATTAGCTGATTGGCATGTCACCATATTCTAATTTGTTGAGATAGTGAATTGGTGGGTTTTTGTTAAATGTGAGCCAAAATCATCACAATTAAAAGAACCAAAGACTTAAACTACTTCAGTCTGTGTGCACTGAATTCATTTAATACACGAGTTTCACAATTTGAGTTGAATTACTGAAATAAATGAACTTTTCAATGACATTCTAATTTATTGAGATGCACCTGTATTTATTTTTATCGTTTTAATATATAATTAATATAATTAATGTAATATATTTATTTTTTATTATTACAACTATAAAATATCTATTTAGATGTTTAATAGTAGTAATAATAAAAAAATACATGACTAAATGTATGAGCCACATTTAACCACAATGTTATTTTGCTAACATAACTTTAATACGTTACCAAATCTGTGGCTTGTGCTCCAAAGACACTTTCTAAGACTGACATCATAGTGGCTTGACCACCAGCAGCCTCCAGCACTGAGTTCTCCTGGTTATCCACGGCAGCTGAATTTTCAGTGACCACAGACTCCAGGATCGTCCGGTCCTGTTCAACAGACCATATTTGATGACTGAATACATTACTAGTCATCAAAAACATACTGCTAATGACATTAGAGAATGCTTCCAAGTGTCTCTGTTTTTACCGTCATAATCTCCACATGCGTGTCTTCTGTAGCTCTGTCTTTCTCTGACTTGAGTTTTAGCGGTGAATCTGACTCTCGGGCTGCTGAATCGCTCTGTGGGGTGGGTTTCACCTTCCGTCTGGCTCCTCCGATGGGGACTGATGCTGGGCTGGGGTTAGATGAGGTGCCCCTGTTGAGATTCAGAGAGAGCAGGTCTTTACTGAGCTCATCAAGGCCAGACTGCTCAAGATGCTGTGATGTCTGTCCAGGACTTTGGGCAGGGATGGACTGGCGAGGAGATTTCTTGCCCTTGCCCGCCGATGCCTGCTTGCCTTTTGGTTTAGGAGACGGCAAAGCCAAACGAAGTGACTCTGGAACTGATATAAACACAAAAACAAAATCATGTTGCATTCAAACAATTATCCTGTTCTTACAATTAAATACTTCCGACTTAACAGGAAGCACACTTTTCGATATGCAAACTCACTCTGTATTCTCAGGGAGCTCCAGAAGGGGGCGAGAGCACGCAGGACATTGTTAATCGTGACAGTGGCGTTGGTCTTTGGAGGTGGCAGATGGTCTAGAGGTGGAGGAGAGTCTCCCAGCAACATACTGGTACACATGGACATTGACTCAGAGATGGAGGTGAGGTTATATCCTCCCTATGGTGAAAAGGGTAAGACGATATCATAAATGTTTTTGAAAGAAGTCTCTTATACTCACCAAGACTGCAAGACACCAAGACAGTAATAATGTGAATCATACACTTTAAAGTAACATTTTCATATTTGAATATGAATTCAAAAATTATTCATAATGATGTTCAAAATGATGTATGATTTGTTGGAATCAGACGGAAAATGACAGCTACATCTGTTTGAAGTCGATGGTGTCAGCAAAGTAGTAGTAGTAGTAGTATATTTTTATTTAATGTCAGCATCTTAGGCTATTTTCATGGCAAAAACAATTAAAAAAAATACAAGTATAACAAATACAATAAAAACCAGCAAACAAACAAATACAAGTAATATTACACAAGAATTTTTCCATTAATATAATAAAAATTCTAAAACTTTTTCTGGCAAAATTATACTAAACTCTTTAAGTGAGTTCACTTCATAAAAGAGTTTTCTACATACATTAAAAGCTGGACAGTCCAATAAAATATATTTGACAGAAAGGGGAATCTTGCAAAACATGCATTGAGTAGGGTCTTCACCTTTAGAGTCAGCAAAGTAAAATTAGACAAAAACTGATTTAAACTTTTCTTAAGGTTCCAAAGCAAAATCACCTAGCAGGATAACATCTTTTCCCCCACTTCTTTCCTTAATAGTCATTATTAGATTAATAATCACAATATAGCAATTTTTTATATTATCTTTGTTGTTATAAATAAGAACTGATGCAAAAAAAGTACAAATGTAAGAAAGAAACAAGTGTATAATATATTACTTTTTTCATTTTACATCTAAACATAAGCATTCAAATAAGAAAAACAAATAGTAAAATGTAAAAATCACTTAAGTGTGTTCATTACAAATAAATTGATTGTTAAAACTACAAAAGCAGTTCAATTAAAGGCAGTGAATGATTCCCTCTTTTCTTTTATCGTTTTCTTTTGAACTCATTCCCGCTGAAACAGAATACTGAATAGAGGGCATGGTTTTATTTTGGCGCTCCTCCTCTCTGTCTCTCACTCATAGCAACCTAACGGTTGGAGGGGCGTGTTTAAGGATATTCAGCCCAAGCCGTCAAACTGACGTCATCAGAGAAGGAATGCCATTCCAGAGCGGAAGCAAATGTTCAGATTTTGATTAAAGATTACCAAAACAAACATTTTTTTCAACGGATTAACTTACACGGATTAATTGTTCACATCAAGACTAGCAAAGTGCACTCATAAAGTAAATAAAGACAATTTTGATTTCATGCGGACTTTAACATTAATGCAACAGACAGCCTATATTAAGACAAAGTGTAATGCACGGATCTAATATAATGTTACACATCCAATGTTTTTTCCCAACAGTTTCCTAAACGTCCACTTAAGATATAACAGATTATTTTTGCATGAATACTTTATAGATTCATGCAAAATGCATGAAAACTTTATAAAGTCTTCACTGCATGAAGACTTTATAGAGTAGATTTATAGCCTACTGTAAATCTGTGTATCAGGATAGAGCACTGTCAGTGTCGTCTTTATGCGGTCGCTTTGGATGTCAGTCAGTATGAGAAGCGAGAGGAGAAAAGGTACTCCTCTCAGAAAATGTACAAATAAAGATGCTTTTACAACCCGAATTCCAGAAATGTTGGGACGTTTTTTTAAATTTGAATAAAATGAAAACTAAAAGACTTCCAAATCACACAAGTCAATATTTTATTCACAATAGAACATAGATAACATAACAAATGTTTAAACTGAGAAATATTTCAATTTTACGCGCAAAATGAACTCATTTCAAATCTGATGCGTGCTACAGGTCTCAAAATTGTTGGGACGGGGGCATGTTTACCATGGTGCAGCATCTCCTCTTTTCAAAACAGTTTGAAGATGTCTGGACATCGAGTTTATGAGTTTCTGGAGTTTTGGTGTTGGAATTTGGTCCCATTCTTGCCTGATATAGGTTTCCAGCTGCTGAAGAGTTCGTGGTTGTCTTTGACGTATTTTCGTTTAATGATGCACTAAATGTTCTCTATAGGTGAAAGATCTGGACTGCAGGCAGGCTAATTCAGCACCTGGACTCTTCTACTACGAAGCCATGCTGTTGTAATAGCTGCAGTATGTGGTTTTGCATTGTCCTGCTGAAATAGACATCATCTGGAGGGGAGCATATGTTGCTCTAAAACCTTTATATACTTTTCAGCATTCATAGTACCTTCCAAAACATGCAAGCTGCCCATACCGTATGCACTTATGCACCCCCATACCATCAGAGATGCTGGTTTTTGAACTGAACGCTGATAACACACTGGAAGGTCTCCCTCCTCTTTAGCCCGGAGGACACTGCGTCCGTGATTTCCAACAAGAATGTCAAATTTGGACTCGTCTGACCATAGAACACTTTTCCACTTTGAAACAGTCCATTTTAAATGAGCCTTGGCCCACAGGACACGATGGCGCTTCTGGACCATGTTCACATATGGCTTCCTTTTTGCATTATAGAGCTTTAGTTGGCATCTGCAGATGGCACGGCGGATTGTGTTTACCGACAGTCGTTTCTGGAAGTATTCCTGGGCTCATTTAGTAATGTCAATGATAGAATCATGCCGATGAGTGATGCAGTGTCGTCTGAGGGCCTGAAGACCACGGGCATCCAACAAAGGTCTTCGGCCTTGTCCCTTACGCACAGAGATTTCTCCAGTTTCTCTGAATCTTTTGATGATGTTATGCACTGTAGATGATGAGATTTGCAAAGCCTTTGCAATTTGGCGTTGAGGAACATTGTTTTTAATGTATTCCACAATCTTTTTACGCACTCTTTCACAGATTGGAGAGCCTCTGTCTATCTTCACTTCTGAGAGACTCTGCCTCTCTAAGACATCCCTTTTATAGCTAATTATGTTACAGACCTGATGTCAGTTAACTTAATTAGTTGCTAGATGTTCTACCAACTGAATCTTTTCAAAATGTCTTGCTTTTTCAGCCCTTTGTTGCCCCCGTGCCAACTTTTTTGAGACCTGTAGCAGGCATCAAATTTGAAATGAGCTCATTTAGTGGATAAAAGTGTAAAATTTCTCTGTTTAAACATTTGTTATGTTCTCTATGTTCTATTGTGAATAAAATATTGGCTCTTGTGATTTGAAAGTCTTTGTTTTCATTTTATTCAAATTTAAAAAATGTCCCATTTCTGGAATTTGGGTTGTAGATGAATAATTACTATTTTGAGCATTGGGATTGCTAGAGGAGGGCTTAATGAACTAATTTTTGGGAAAACCTCAAATTCAAACCAAATTGACATTTTTCACTTTTTTTGCCAGTAGCTCAAAATTAGCCCATGCGCATTCCAACTCATTTTGCCAGCATGGGTCATATATGTTGATTTGCTGCTCAAGAAACATTTTCTATCATTATCATTGAGTGCGTTTACATGCACCCTCTTAATGCGGTTATAATGAGATTTTGGCAATATTGCGATTAACCTTAACCTCATGTAAACGCAATACTTCGATTTAGATTAAGCTCATAATCGCAGCAAGCATAATTGTATTAACATAGGTGGCGTACGCCGATTGTAATCGAAATATACAGGCGTGTAAACACCTTAATCGCAGTATTGCTGCTCTGTCCAAACTGCGCATGTGATCGTGACATACATGAATGACGTGACACGCACTTGTAATAATATGGAGATTAGAAACGATGGAGGGGAAGAAAGCATCGCATTTCTGGGGAAAACACAACTCGCTGCCACCAGTCTCTGTTCCTTACCCTCATCCAGAAACGGCGAGTAGAACGTGACGGCAGCGTAGGCAAACTAATTGCCATCACATTTCTATGGCACCGAAAAAGCGTGGAATACAACCATACAAAAGTGTTTTGCATTAGACAAAAATAAATTAAAACAGTGGCCAGTAACACACCTGCTCTTTCTGAGTCCATCATTTGTGCTGGACAGTGGGGTACGTGAATAATGGCAGTAAAAAAAATAACCACAATTCTTAGCGAATAATAAGAATAATGGAAATTGCATGTGGGAGTGAAGAGGTTTGCTCTTGACATGTAAACATCATAATGCGATTAAGTCCTTACTCTGATTATTGGAAATAATCGCATTATTCGTGCGCATGTAAATGTAGTCAGTGTTGAAAACAGTTGTGCTGCTTCATTTTGTGAAAACTGTGATACTTCTCATTTGACATCTTTAAATTTGTCTGGTGTCTAGAGACATTCTCTAGTTATTGATTTCAGCATAAGCCACTGAAAAACTCAACAATACAAAGTGCAAACATTGTAAATGTGTGAGTGAATATAACCCACCTCCAGTATGACTAGCACTCTTCCTGCAGCCAGGCTCATTAACTGGTGGGTGAGGTGGGCGTAGCCCTCTGGGGTCACCTGATACCCTCCTAACGGATCACCTCGTGCTGCATCAAACCCAGCAGACACCAGCACCAGCTCTGGGGCAAACTAGAACACAGACAACACTTTTGAGTTACTATTTAACTCCAAACAACATCAGGTAAATATGAACATATGATGTGATTTTACCTCTCTGGCTATCGGCATCACTATGTGATGGAAAGCCGCCAAGTATTCTGGGTCTCCCATCTTTCCTCCACTCCAGGGGATGTTGACATTGTATCCTCTGCCTTTCCCTTTCCCCACCTTATCATAGTTCGCATCCTCTGAATTGGGGAAGAATGTCCCGTCTTCATAGCGATGCAGAGACATGTACAGCACACTGGGAGAACAGAAAGACATTTGATAGTAGGTCAGCACTGCGACTGATCTCAAACAATGATATTTATACATATGACAACATAAAGAAGACACATTAATAATGCAAACCCCTCTTGCCTATCCACCCAGACAAAACAAAATTGCAAACTGATGCACTAACCATCACACTTTAGCACTGACTGTTTTATGAATGCAATGTTGGTGTGGAACATGGTGTGGAAGTTAAATACTAGATTTGATCTGACCACAAATCCATATTGTTAGTCATTTAAAATGCAAACAGGCTGACCAATCAAACAAAAAAGATAACTTGCATTCAGAAGTCTTAAATGTACAATATCAAAGCAGCTGGTTTAATTTTAGGCAAACTAAATATGACTTTTTGGCAAAAGGAAAATTTTAAATTGTAAATTATGGATCTTTTAAGGATACCTGACTTTGGAATCCAGACTAGTGTTTTATTTATATACTATTATAGCATTTATTAATATTTTAAATATTTTTCTGTTATTTTTATGCTTTTTATATTATATTTTTAGTATTCATTTTTAGTAATTTTGTCATGTGCTTTTGTCATTTTTACTCGTTTTATTAGTTCTATTATTATTTATATAGTTTTATTACTTTATTCATTTATTTTATTAGTTTTAGTATTAAAATATTTTATTATTATTATTATTTTTAATGTATCTATTTAGCTTTTGAGTTAACAATAACTGCACTGATCCAGGCCACTATATATATAGTCTCAGCCTCAGACGTCAGGCCCACGGACCGTTGGCTGAACGTCTGATGCATATGGGACACAAAAGTGGAAACACTTCAGGAGTTTCAAAGTCGTCATCGGATTGGTTGAATTACACAGGATTTCCGGGAGACGTGTGTGTCGCGTTCTTTAACGTTCCGCCTGGAAACAAAGAGGCCGCAAACCCCCTCACGAAAGAAGAAAGTCGTCGTGTTTATAACTGTGACGATGAGCGCTTATCAGGATCAACTAAACGCTGGATTTTCAAAAGTATGTGAAATATTTAAAGTTCACGGCATAGAACCTTTAAAATTCATCCGAGAGTTTTACACACTGGTCTGTTATTGTGGCGACATTTCCACACTCTGAAACGTGACACTGAATGAAACGAACTGTGATTGGTTGTTTGACATGTCGGTCAAACGGCCTCATGGGCGGGCCTTGGCCAGTGAAGGCTGCCATGAATTCCAGACCTTCAGCTGTCACTGAAGGTCTGGCTACGCGAGACTACTATATGTACTGTATTTGATTATGGTTGACTGTTGGACTGGACAAACCTGTCATCCTCCTCAAAGATGTGCTGTGTGCCGTTTCCATGATGAACATCCCAATCGAGGATGAGGACACGCAGGGACTTATGAGAAATGCTCTGGGCATAGCGTGCGGTTAAAGCGGCCGTATTAAAAAAACAGAAACCACAAGCTGTGTCTTTCTCTGCATGATGACCAGGAGGACGGACTATGGCCACACCGTTTCTCACCTAGATAACCAAACAAACAACTGTGGAGATCTGGGAACAAATTCAAGCAGTACTACTGTTGCATACAGTATACTTAAACATGTTAAAAAAGTGTATTACTTATATAGATCACAAACCTGGCCTGTGAGTATGGCCTGTATGGAGTTAAAACATGACCCAGCAGCCATCAGGGCGCAGGTGTAGCTCTCATTACTAATGTAGATGGAGTTGTAATCGTTTCCCAGTCGTTGCAGATCTCTGGGTTTCATGTGCACTGTACTCTTTATAGTGCGTATGTGCTCAGAACTAGAGCGATAAACAGACACAAATTGAATCAAATGCAATGTACAACATTAGTTTTAGTAAGAAATCACCACTAAACAGGATTGAGGAAACATTGTGCAAATTAAATGGAGATTTGTATTTAATGTTTTCTACATTAATGTGGTTGATACTGATTTTTACTCATTTGAATGTCACCTGTGACAGAGAGCCAGCTCTTCTTCTGTTGCTAGGCGAGCTGGTATCCGAAGGCAACAGGACAGCAGACCCAACTCCTCATGCCGATAAAAGATGCGTGAAATTCTCTGAGGGAGCTCTGGATGATGACTGTGGGAATCAATACATTCTCATCTTATATATTATGTACAACCAAGTAATTAAAACACACTCGAAATGAGAAAATTGTGACATTTTTTAAAAGGGATACTGTAGTGTTTATGTTATTAATGCTCTCACCCATCCCACATGTTGTGATGAAGCATCATTCTCCGGTCATAAACTAGTCCAGTGAGAGAGGAAGCCTTCACTTCTGGACACACTGCCGCGGGCAGGGGAGGGACATTGGACAGAGGACCACCCTCTGTAGATCAAACACACAATTTTAAGAGCCACAGAAAACATACAAACCTGTCATCTTTCTATGGGGCCAGCTGTACCAAATCATTTTTGAACAATAATGGTGATAAATGCTTTCATTATATCTGAAGATGACAGATGAAGATGACAATAATATTATGTCCCATTAAAACATCAATGACCAATGAATTTCCATGGTGTTTGTTTCAGTAATTTGTGATTTTTACAGGTTGTTTTAAAAATAATTTTGAAGAGATTTATTATAGAGAATCGTTTCTAGCCAACTTAATATTTAAAATAAAAATAAAAAGTTTTAAAGCACATATTTTTAAATATAAAATGTATAAAAAGTACATTGAAATATTATATTTATTTATTTAAATGTAGCTTTAAGACTTTATTCATTTCTATGACAATTTCAGGCTGAGAATTGATGCTTGGACATTTATTAATAAATGTTTTTAATAACTTCCATTATACACAGTGATCAAACCGTTTTCATTGAGTCTTAATGTTTCTGCACAAATACAATATGGTAAACTAATCTGTTTATTTGTAAATAATAATTCTTGTCTTTTGGTAATTCTTACCAAACGTCTGAAGACTCTTCCAAAATGGATACAAGGCTGAGATGGTCTTTGAGATGGACTTCAGGGCACTGCAACAAAACACCAAAATAAAACAAAGCAAACAGGGAATACCGCAAAGAAATGTAAGAGAACGCAGGGAGATGTGTTCCTCGGTTCACTCACCTTTCACTCGGAGCACCAGGAGAGATCAGATGAGGGCAAGGGTCACCCAGCAGTGACCTCACACTAGAACAAACACCCTCTGCTGTGGATTGGAGGTTATATCCACCCTGACAGATGAAACACTGGTGAGTCTGAGTGAGATGTTAACCCCAAAGAAGATTTTATTCACTCATGGCATAATACGATCGTACCTCAAGAGCCAGCACAAGTCGGCCCTGTGCTACACCTTTCAGCATGTGGGTGAGGATGGAGAAACACTGTGGACTCACTCGCATCTCACCCTAGACATAAAGAATGTTTTAAACAATTAAAATGCAAGAAGTTTTGGAAAATTATATTAAAGAGACTGAAGCTGAGCATCTCACCTTTGGGTCGCCGATCACAGAGTCAAATCCAGCCCCCACTAACACCAGCTGAGGCTGGTACTGTGCAGCACATACACAAGAGATCAGTCATTAATAAACAATAAAGCATTAATTCAGATGTGCAGGTGACTAATCTGACAGATGTACCTCATACGCCACAGGAAGGAGAAGTTGCTGGAAAGCTGTGATGTAATCTCCATCCTCCATCCCTACCTGGAGTTAAATAAAGAGATCAGGCCACATTCAGCACCAACTCACCACACTTCCACAGCATTTTATTTTTTCACTTATAGTCCAGTATAATGTTAGTGATAATTTAGTTTTGCATGACCATTTGAAACCTCAAATCTGACATTTTTAATTAAACAGATGTATTTAGGTCTTCTGTATGCAAATATAAATTGGTTAATCTCTTGAAATGAGTCACGTATACACTGACAAGCAGAGTAAATTAGTGTGGTGTACCTTGTTCCAGGGCAGGTTGATATTGTAGCCCTGTCCTGCTCCTGAACCCACCGAACTGCTGTCAGACTCCTTGAGGTGCGGCCAGAACGAGCCGTCTTCATATCTGTGCACTGAGAAATACAGCACACTGCCACACGGGAAGACAGAGAGAGAATCTTTACAAATGACAGACATTCAGAGAGAATAAACGCAATATGATGTTCTGGTGCTTCAGATACGGACAGATTTACCTGGGATCCTCTTCAAAAATATACTGTATTCCCTGTCCGTGATGCACGTCCCAGTCCACAATTAGAACTCTGAAGGAGGATAAAGCAACAAGTCATATTATAGATTCTCAAACCACAAATTTCATTAAAGTCAACATGAAACTGTGTTTGCAACACATTCAGTTTCTGTAATGTTATATATTTTCTGAATATTCAGAGGAAATAAATGTAGGATCAGACTTGGAATTTGATTAGATCAATTCTACATGTTAATTCATATCTTTTATTAATATTTTCTGTCACCTATGCAGCCTTGGGCATATCAGTAAAAAAAAAAACATTTCATAGGTGAAGAAAGTCATTAGATTTGATGAAAAAATATGAAAACAAATATTTTTATATCTATATTAGATATGCTTCTATGAATCGCTCATCAAGAATGTAAGGTCAATTTCAAAATGTCTTTAATAGAGTGCAAATAAAAGTGTGATGGTACAGTAAAATGCAGACTCTCACCGTTTAACTCTATGCTGTTTCTGAGCGTAGCGTGCTGCTATGGCCAGATTGTTAAACATACAGTAGCCGTTCATCTTATCTGCATGAGCGTGGTGACCAGGAGGCCTGCATGTACAGGAAAGAAAACAGTAACTCAAATAGATCAATGATCTATATTAGAACTGCTAATAACAACAGATGCCACGAGACCTGTTGATGGAGAAGCCGTTACGCAGCTGTGATGTCATCACCTTATCCACCAGCTGGAGAACTGATCCCGCTGCCAGACAGGAGGAGGTGAAAAATTCCTGGTGGAATTCAAAAATCCACAAAATTAAAACCATGTTCTTTGGCAACAATAAACAAATAAACTACATTCTAATTATTATGTTTTATTTTATTTTTATTTTTTTTGTATCACTTTATAAAAGCAATAAGCCAAAAGAGACTTTGATTTATGATCAAGACCTTTATAGGCAATAATGGCAAATATAGTCAATATCATCTTTGAGAAACATCCGGGAATGTACTGGATTAAGATGAACACTGAAACATTGGAACTGGAATAATGAGCACAGGACTGGTGAAGACTTGTGATTAGTCGACTTACAGGATGCAGGTAGACAGAATCATATTTATCAGCCAGAGTCTTCAGCTCCTCCTCTGTCATTTTCTGAGTGGATTTCATCAGCTCTACATACTCCTTCCTATTGTACACAACACATTCCCCCATGCGGCGTAAGATAATCATAAAACCAACTCGATTAACGGTGTTGGTCTTGCATATAAACTTACGTATGAACGAGTAACAGCTCATCTTCTGACACAGCTCGGGCCTTAAACACAAAAATAAAGCAATTAAAACTCAGTACAGGAGGAATTCAGGTACAAACCTGTTAAAAATAACCTCATAACTACAAGAGTATCTCTACCTCTACTCGTATACAGCGTCCCAGCAGACCTTCCATCTCCAGCATCTCCATCACACTGCTCACTCTCGCTGGACACTCTGGGTGACTGAAAACAAAGACATCCAACCCACTGTTACGGAATAACTTTTATTAACCAATACTAAGTGATCAATTTGAAACGAGGTTAAGCATCAAGAATAAGTGCAACTTTTTTGGATTAAATCACTAAAAATACTATTTCTATTTTAACACATCTTCAAACGAATGCTCAATTCAAGTTGATACAAACTTAATGCATATGACTAGAACGTTCTATCTTTGAATGTTTCATAGCATCTACTGGAGAGTCTTAAATGGTTCCCAAAGTACTTTCTTTGTTAAAGGGCTAGTTCACCCAAAAATTAATTTGCATTCCGAAGACGATTGAATGTCTTACCAGTTTGGAATGACATGGGGGTGAGCAATTAATGACAGAATTTTCATTTTTGGGTGAACTAGCCCTTTAATTAAAAGAAAAAAAAAAAAAGAGAGACAGAATTTTCAGTTTTAGGTAAACTATTGTCAATTAATTTAACCATCCTTAAGCATCACCTGGCATCCCAGAGGCAGTGAAAGCGAGTAAAGGCATCTACGTAGACGAGACCTGTTCCTGTTGCTTTAGTCTTACAACGAACATCCTAAAAAACATCCCAAAAACATTCAAAGAGCCGTTCCAAAAGCATTCCATCTGAGCTTGCATACTCACACTGATAAAAGAAAATACTGTATGTACGTAACTGAACATGTGCAAAATGGTTTTTTTACAAGCTACTTGCAATCTAAAGCAGTTAAGTACAGTAATGCTAGCTTTATGGAATAGTGTGTAAGCTACTGGACAAGGCAAGAATTGAGAGAACTGAGCAGGAGAAGCAGAACAAATTGCAAGGAAAATAATGTTACAATAACAGAAATATTTTTTTAACAAAACAGGCTGTTTTATTTATGCAAAATGAATTTTGCTTTTACTTTTCTTTGTGAAATATAATACAGACAATTCTTGACAAGTTTCATGAGAAAACACAATGACTGTGATTAAGTGTTTACCAAGTTTTTTAGCTCATTGCTCATCTCCTCCTCTTTGCTCTGATCCATTCTGGCCTTCTTCCGCGCCTCCTGTAGATTCTTCTTATGGTTTGGATTGTTGTTTTCTCTCTGGAGAGCACAAAGGTCTTTTAGGGAGATTTGCACGCAGCCTAAAACAGGAATCCAAATAAAGCACTGGCTCCCACATCTAACATTTAAAAATGAGCAAAACAGAGCAAGACACTGCATAGATCAAGTGGGCAAACGTCAAGAATATCTGTGGATTATTAACCCCCGAATGAAGCTACTCATGTACACACTGATCAAAACTGCAAATGATCAACATACAGGTGCTAAACACAGTCTTAAAGGCATACTTTATCCAAAAATGAAAATAATAACACACCTACAGGCCATCCAAGATGTAGATGAGTTTCTTTTCTTCATCAGAACAAATCTCACCATTGCTCACCATTGAATCCTCTGCAGTGAATGGGTGCCGTCAGAATGAGAGTCCAAACAGCTGATAAAAACATCACAATAATCTACAAGTAATCCACTTGACTCCAGTCCATCAAATAACGTCTTGTGAAAAGCTGCATGGTTTTAAGAAACAAATCCATCATTATGGCATTTTAACTTTAAACCTTCACTTTTGGCCAAAATACAAGGACATAATACTTGAACTTCCTTCCCCCACCTCTCACAGCAACATCCACCAGGATATTTGCTTAGAACTGTTTGCACTTGTAAACAGTGCTTGATCTCTGCATATTTCTCTCCTGATTCAGATGAGACGACTTTTTCCATTGTGCATATTATGGATAGAGGACTCGTAATAAGCAAAGGTTTGAAGTTAAAAATATCTTGATTTTTTTCTTACAAACATGCAACCAACACTCAGCTGTTTGGACTCTCATTCTGATGGCACCCATTCACTGCAAAGGATCCAATGGTGAGCAGCTGATGCAATGCTAAATTTCTCCAAATCTATTCAGATTAAAAAATAAAAATAAAAAATAGAAAACTCTTCTACATCCTGGATGCCCTGAGGGCGAGTAAACTTTTTTTATTCTAGGTGAACTATTCCTTTAAATGGTCAACATGAATGTCTTCTGACAATAGAATATAAACATTCTCTCACTTTGGTTTCTGGTGTTCCTCTTGGTGATCGAGTAGAACCTTTGAAATTTGGAACAGGATCTATCAACTGAGGATTTTAGAGATCCACACCAAAAACCTTGAGAAGGTCCCAAATTGCATGTATAAGAAAGATATGGAAGTACTAATAATTTAATAACAAAATAGAGGTTATTGCAGATGCTACACTTAGTTTTATTGCATATACAGAATAAATAACCCAAAAATTTGCCGTTGTTGCTATTAATGGAATAAATAGCAGTTCATGACAGGCGTTTATATCATATTATTTATTTGTATGTAAAAAATAAATAATAATAATAAATATAATAGTAATAATAACATAAAGAAAAACTTTCTAATTAATAAATACAAACAAATAAATGAATATAATAAATTAAAATAAATGAAAAATAAAAGCATCCATCCATTCAATCATCCAAAATATTTGCATATTTAATGAGACGTACAAAACAGAACAATTCATTTTCTTTCTTAAAAAAAACGTCTAGAAAAATGAAAGTGACAGATGTCTCAAGAATGTACAGAACAGGTTTTACTTACTGCTTTCAGAAATGTCTGATTTGTATGAAAAGATATGAACAGATTTGCTGTCAGATTCTTATGCCGTTGGCAAAAACACACTTTGAAATTCAGATATTATATTAAAAAATAGAGCAATCTGCCAGTCATTTGAGCTTCAAGCTGCCTGCTTTCCTAAGTTTCCGTGCCTGCTGTTCAGTTCTCTGGACTGGACATAAAAGTGGAAATGAACGCAGCAAAATGGGGACGGCATAGTAAATACAACTGTAAGCTCAATATTCACTAGAAAGGGTACGAAGGAGCACAATAATGTTTTGTTTGGAAATGCTAACGGCTAACACGCTCAATTGTGCAGATCAGTAGAAGCGAATATGTTTCTATGAACTATTTCCTATGAGACATAAAGCGGTTTATCCTCTAGGGGGCGCGTGGAGGCTCGGACGGCAATAAATTACACTTAATAAAGCGTATCAAAAAAGTAAATTGTTATCTGAAATCACATGGTTTCTGACATACAACTTAAAAAAAAATCCTCTAGTAATCTCTATAAAAGATAATAGAGATAAAGGGGGCCCCGCCCCCTTTATCACTCCGCTCTTTACGTTAACTACCATTCTTTCCGTTTATTTTCTATTAGGCGCGCGAGCAGGCGCACTGAGATTACGTCATTAACGCACGGCGCGCGCGCGCACGCTGCTGTCTGTGCGGTAACGCTGGAGGTCAGTGTTGCGTGTTTACTAAGCGTTAAAGAAAAGTTATGATTATGATAAGACAAAATTGTTAATTCGCTTGGCACGTAAGACTTTACACGTATCAAAATTCTCAAAGCCAGATTCAGAGCTATAGGGTGGATTATTAGTGTAATGTGGGACACCTAAGCTTTAGTGCGTTCATCTCTTCTTTTACAACATTAAGGTGAACGTGATTGGTGTTGAATTCAAGCAGTTATTGAAATTCTGGAAATTATGTCAAGAAATGTGGCTATGAAAATCATCAAACAGGAAGTACCTCTTGCAAAGTTCACTGAAATGACAGTGACAGGATTTAGACTAAATTAATGTTAAATCAGTTATAAATAAAACAATGTTCTAAATTGTTATGAAATTATATTTGTGATGTATTTGTACATCAGATTTTGCAATAATATTGTTAAAATGTGTTAAGAATATTTTCTATTTAAAGAAATCTTTGTCGTCCCACTTTAGAAAAGGATGTTTCAAAAGTGGGACAGTCAAATATTCTATGTTATTCAATTGATAAAATGTGCATTAAGAAAGTTCCAGATAAGTTAAGAAAGATCCAGATTAAAAATTTTGAGACTAGAGGACGATAAGATCCTGAACCATAATAAGGCCATGACTGGCCAGGACTACTCATTTCTGTTATGGAGTGTTTTTACCATTACAATATGCTTTTGAAAATACGTGTTCCATATTCTTACCATGCACAGAGTATAGAACTTTAATAACTGTTTTAAAGGCATTCCATGTTCCAAAGTTTGAATCTTTTTAAAATCGTTTATGAAATTATTTTGCTATCTTTATTAAATCCAATTTTATATTTTTGATTTCATTACATGGTTGTTATTATTATTGTTGCCAGAAATCTGACATTTTTAAAATAAATTCCTTTAAATAGTATAAGATTTCTGTTATATAGTTGTATTTATATTATATTCGTATTACTTGTTTCACTTCTCTTTCAGTTTTTATAACCATTTCTTACTTGTATATTTGGCACAGTTATTTTTTTAGGATTACTGTTAAACTAATGTAGTTTGATTTGTATGTTATCTATTTTAATTTTAGTTACAGTTGTAGTAATTTTTGTCATTTTATTAGTTTTTTTCTATTATGTCTGTATGTTATTTATTAAATTTTAGTTTTATTTAATTTGAGTTATTTTAGTGCTTCAACAAACTACATGGAAATGAAATAATATTGAATTTATGGATATGTGTGTGTATGTGTGTGTGTGTGTGTGTGTACATACACGTAGTTGTTTTTGGTGTTTGGCTTAGTTTTATGTTAGAATCATTATTACACTCTTATACTTTTTGTTCTCTTAATATTTTGAATTGTTTATAGCTTTATTTTGTTTTCATTTAAATGTTAAGTTTAGAAATTTTGTCATATGCATTTCTCATTTTTATTTAATTAATTTTTTTAATGTGTGTGTATATATACTATTTATAAAGTTTTAGCTTTTAGTTTTGGATCTGTTTTAGTTGTTTTAATACTACAATTGATTGTTTCTGTTGTCCTCATTTGTAAGTCGCTTTGGATAAAAGCGTCTGCTAAATGACTAAAAGTAAAGTAAAGTAAAGTATTTAACATTCCACATATGAACATATAGGCTACTAGTTTTTTAGACAAACTGATGAAGACAGCAAACACACCGTAGGCCTACTAAATTTTAAATTACTAAATACTAAATTCCACCATTTTGGAGAGTACCTAAGAACGTATTTGACGTAATCAGCGTTATTTACGTTCGGGGGGAAGCGCGCATGAACGTATAATCTGCGTAATAAGCGTTGTTTACACTTAGTATGTATTGTGATCCTCTCTAAAATGGCAGAAGACGTAACACAGGGGAGAAGAATGGGTAAATTATGTTATTTTTGTATTCTTTGCGCAAAAAAAGTACTCTCTTAGCGTCGCAAAACTGAAGTTGAGCCACTGATGTCACATGCACCTGTTTTACCGATGCATTTACTACTTTCTGGACCTGGGAACATTTCATTTGCGTTGCTGTCTATGGAAGGTCAGATAACTCTCAGATTTAATCAAAAATATCTTAATTTGTGTTCTGAAGATGAACAAAGGTCTTACGGGTTTGGAACGACATGAGGGTGAGTACTTAATGACATAATTTTCATTTTGGGGTGAACTAACCCTTTAAATGTGAAGTTTGCTTTGTAAAAATTAAACTATTTCTAACACAAAACATAGTGTCCCAGATTTGAACACGCACTGTCCCACATTAGAAAATCCACAAATTCTTAAACGATTTGTCACAAGGAGCACTAAAATATGTGCCATTTCCCCTTTAAGTACAATATCTGAAAAATTTCTTGTGATTTACGTAGTTAAGAAACATCTTGGGGATTTCAAAATGGTATAAGTTTTTGATTTATTGTTTTGGCTTCATATGGAAATATGATACACAAGTCAAAATTGCAAAAAGTGTCCCACATTACACTAATCCACCCTAACTGTGCACACAAGTACACCCTGGTTCTTTTATTTATTTATTTATTTTAACCCTAAAACAGGCAAGAGTGGAAAATGATCAGCAAAAAATCATTTCATGTCACTTTTTATATCATCTGGACTTAAGTAAAACATATTCAAAAGAATTTTTGTAATATTTGATATATTCTGGATTTTATGAGTTGTATCTTCCAAGTCATGTTGCCTGTTTAGGGTATAAAAACAGCCCAAGTCATCAATAATTCTATGATTTATTTAATACAAACAAATATGGATTATTCAAAATATGCTGAATGTATGACATGTCTAAAAGTGTCCTAAAATTGAGGCATAGACATTTTTTGTATTTTTACATTTTTTAACTGTCTCATGTTTATCCTCAGGGGTGCGCAGTTCCAACCCTTGAGGTCCACTGTCCTGCACGGTTTAGTGCCATCCCTAAACAATCATATGATGTAATTTATGTAACAAAACATAATTTTTTTATGTAATCCTGAAGACTTTTGTCAGATTTTTCAGATGTGTTTGATCAGGGTTGGAGCTAAATGCTGCAGGATGGTGGCCCTAGAGGAGCAGGGTTGGACATAAAATTAGCTGTGTGAAACCCTGCTAGATAAAAATCTAGTTAAAAATGCAAAGATGTAGTCAACTAAATGTAATAGTATCCGTTTTACATGCAAATATTAACATTTGCACAATTTTTAAACTCAAAATGAATAGAAACATTTTGTACAGGGGGCCTAGAGGCCAGGAAGGCCTATAAGGCTCTTCCCTAAGGGCCCCTGGCCCTGGAATGCGATTTCTACTGATGGGGATCTGCTCTCCTTGATGCGATTTATAACCCCCATCCACCCCCACCCCACTTCTCTGAGATTTTTTTTTATCAAGGGGCTCCCCCTTGTATTTTATGTGATTTCTGTGTATTTTCTACACCCCTCCCACCCCCCATAACCACCAATGGAAAACGCCAAATCCCCCCAAACACCCCACCCCTCACACACACCCCACCCCACCCCAGAATTCACAATAATGAAAGAGCCAGAACTGGGGGCACAATTTACCTTGTGACACCATTCATTGTCAATACTGAGGATAATCCTCTTTTTATACCCTAAATAGAAAACGTATCTCAGGAGATACGCATATTTCAAAATGCGATAAAAAACAACACGAACAACATATGACTTAATTTTCTTTTTCAACATCTCAGTAGTTGTATTGCATTTTTTTTGCTGAAAAAAGTAAGATTAATATATGCCTACTTTATACATTTTCTGAATGTCCAGCCCCATGGGTGGACGTGTTGGCTTTAGGTCAAACTGACAAAACAAGCACAGAAAATTCGAACCAAGCCATGTGACCCCCATACTCCAAACAACCTCAACTATGATAATGATTTTGGATGAATTGGATGAAAAATTCTTCCTCGTGCCTCCTACAAGAGACTAAAGAGCATTTATCTTGTGGTACACGTTGCCTGTTTTAGGTTTAATAACTTAATTCTTCTTTTTTGTTCTTTTTAACTTATGTGAGGGACTGTGGGGGAAAAAATAAAGAAAAAGTTTGTTTTTTTTTTAAATATGCTAAAAAAAAAAAAATAAGATCGCATGAAATAAATACATTTTATTAAAATAATAAACAAAGACACAAACAAACAAATGCAACACCTAATAGTATATTACTATATTGAGTATGAAAAACATGATAATATAACGTAATAGAAACTAAATATTTAGCAAATATTTTATGTATATTTATAAAATTATATATATATATATATATATATATATATATATTTTTTTTTTTTTTTTTTTTTTTGTAATAATATACACATTTTCACAGTATAAATGAAAATATATAGCTTTATTTTACATGTTAAGGTGATGGTTCCTCGCTCAAGGAATATCATATTTGGGGGTCTTTGGCATCTAAAAGATGGGCTTAGATATTTGCAGTATTTTCGCTGTAATTATGACAAAGCTGCTTTGTCGTACAACAGAAACTGGGATTTTTTGATATATTAAATGAAGTAACCATGATTCATTTTGAGAACTGTATGTTCTTCAGTAAAATCAATAGTTATTGAGTGGGGGGAAAAATTATTTACATCTTTTGACCATATTAATTTGCATAAGAGTTAGATTATGTAAATCTTTAAGATTATTTAAATATTAATAATAATTTATTAATTTAAACTGAAGTCATGTTCTGTCAACTTAGTTAGCTCTGAAAAACAACCAGGCACTAATAAAGCAACTACAATACAATATTTCATCAGAATACACAGCTACAATTGAATGGCTGTCAGTGGAGGAAGATGCTTTTACGGGGTCAGTGAGGTCAACCAGCAAAATTTTGACCCTTGGTGGAGGCCATCAAATAAATCCTACCTGCTGGAACATTTTTTTTTAACTTCTCTTATATTTCTTAGACATATAATGCCAAACAGATCAGCCAGTTTGCAATGCGATCAACATTTTTGCACACAAAAGCAGTTTATTCGACATACTGAGACATCGCCTCTATCGATTTGAATCAGAAAAGCCTTCTCGAGGGGGGCCCTGACACTGAAACCTGTGCAGATCAGATGGAAAGATGTGATCGTTTGACTAAAAACCCCCATTTAAGCCCTTTTTGTGTTTGTCAGTCTGTTACGAGAATGGAAAAGAGGTTGCAAACGCGAGCGCTAACGTTCGGGCCTGTACGTGTCGGCTGGACCTGTCCTGTGGTTGCTAATCTCTCCCAGTCATTCAGTAGCATTTCCCCCTCACTATGGTGCCGACTCCACCAGATAACACGGCTTCACCCTGAATGGAGGAAGCCCATGACAGAAAAAAGCGAACGATGTGCCTCGTGCATCAGGCTTGAAAAAAACGCCCATGCCATTGCTTGCAACCTCTCTCTGTGCATCTCCCTTTCCCTTTTGCACTTTTTTTTAATAGAGTCCGGAAAACCAGAAGCTGCCTGCGTTGCACAATGAGGCTCCACTAGAAGCCAGGGGAGCAGAGCTATGTGGTCAACCATGAGAGATGGAAACAGATGGAGGAGAGGGGAGGGGAGCTATCTGCGATATCATCGCCAACCAGAGCTCAGCTCACACAGAAACCCATATTCCACAGCGCTGAGGCCTTTTCCCAGACCAGCATGGAACAATGCACACAATAAAGCCAATTTGTTGGCTCAAAGATGCTGGGATTGTAGTGTGTGTGTGTGTGTGTGTGTGTGTGTTTGGATGACCTTTCTGGACGCTAAATGTGATGTCTGCCATAACAGGTTGGAAAGAGTTATGATTTTGACTAGAAAGCGACCACTTTGCCACATAACATCTTAATAACACTCAGAACACCTTAGAAACTGCATAGCAACACCTTGGCAACCACACACAACAGCCAAACATTCCTGTATAGCAAAAATCAAAAATAAATACAACCAACATATATTGTAAGTATATGCTAAATCTATGCTGTAAACAGTGAAGCTCAGTGACATTTGTAACCCTGGACCACAAAACCAGTCTTAATTCGCTGGGGTATATTTGTAGCAATAGCCAAAAATACACTTTATGGGTCAAAATTATTGATTTTTCTTTTATGCCAAAAATCATTAGTATATTAGTAAAGATCATATTTCATGAAGATATTTTATAAATTTACTACTGTAAATATATTAAAGCGTCGTTTTTGATTAGTAATATGCATTGCTAAGAATTCATTTGGACAACTTTAAAGGTGATTTTCTCAATATTTAGATTTTTTTGCACCCTCAGATTCCAGATTTTCAAATAGTTGTATCTCAGCCAAATATTGTCCTATCCTAACAAACCATACATCAATGGAAATCTTATTCGTTCAGCTTTCAGATGATGTATAAATCTCAATTTCGAAAAATTGACCCTTATGACTGGTTTTGTGGTCCAGGGTCACATTTATTTTTAAAATTGAAAATATATTTAGTTTGGTTCAATGATGCTGGGAATATAGCATGCATATATACATACATACACACACACACACCTGCTTAAATATATCTACCAATAATCTAGGCCATTTTTTCTATATTTTTGAAAATACATTTTGACATATATTCGGTTATAATATTAGCAAATATATTCTATAAGCATTATTAAATCATTACATATCTTAGTCGTATCTTAATCATTACATATCTTAGTTTTAATCTCGAGCATAAATGTAGGCAAGGAGCAATTAAAATATGTATGTTCTTGCCTCTGAAATCAATTTTGAAATATATTTTGGTATATGAAGGTTAAAATATCTATTCAATTTCAAAAATATACTTCACTGAGCTTTACTGTTAATATATACACTGCCCTCCAAAAGTTTGGCAACACCCCTGGCAAAGTGTGGATTTGGATGATATCAGCATAAATCCTTTTGGTATAGCTTAAATTTTTTTGGTGCAAATACATTAAAGTAACTTGACATTATCATTGAAGACCAGCAATAATAATTTTCATTTTGATTATATAATAATGGCAATATATACATGTCAAAGTCAGACATGCCCCTTTGCCAGCTGTGATGCCTGGTTACTGGTTTAAACTTGGCACAGGTTTTTAAAAGATTTTTGAGTCAGCACACCTTAATAGCTTCAACAATTGATTGCCAATTAAGCAGCTCGGATGCCCAGATTATGCAGAGCTGTAATAGCTGCTAATGGTGGATATTTTGATGAATCGAAAATTTAAGTATTTTCTATGTATAAACTGTTTATGTAATAAAATATGTTTTTGTAGTTTGTGTTGTTCCTTATCAGTGCAAAATTATCACAAATTAAAAAGGATTCATGCCAATATTGTCCAAAACCCCACTTTTCTAGGGCGTTTCCAAACTTTTGGAGGGCAGTGTATATACATATATATATATATATATATATATATATAATTTTTATTTATTTATTTTCATTTTTTTTGCCATATGGGGTAATCCTTTCTTGACACTAAATGCCATATCCGCCGTAACGAGATGGTCAGAGTTATGATTTATGACTTGTAAATAACCACCTGGAAACCCTTAGCAACCACATAGCAACATCTTTACAACACAACAAACAACAGCCTAGAATTGTTGTGTTGAGTTTTGCACAGGCAATCATCACACAACTGAACTTTTAATGGAATTCAACATATTGCACTGGTTAGGGAGCAACATATGACAATAAGAAAGTGGAACATCTATAAATTTGCCTGTGATTTGCAAAACTAAACTACAATGTGTTTCAGACTGTTGAAAATGATAGATCATGGATGATGTGTCTCCCATGATAAGCAAATATCGTTGAAGAAATGTTTCTCCTGTCTGAACTAATTGGCAGTGAAACAGCTCATATGACTTACGAATTTTGACATAACTGATCCCCTATGATTTTGGCGCAGCACTTGACCTGCTCCGCAGTGCTATGGAAAGTGTTGGATTTGCATGTGTTGTCAAGGCACATCGTAACTGTCGAGCTCCCACTTCAAGCTAATTCATGCAGGCTGTAGAGCTCACAATGGAGCCATAGAAAAACCACAACCACGATATCAAACGTCTGTTACGATGCAGTTATGTTTCTTTCTCCATATCTTTGATATGGAGACCGTTTTGAATTCAAAGAGCGTTCAAGCAAGTCTTCACACTCCTCTTGTATCTATTGTCAAGATTTACAGTAAATGCAAAAAGAAAAAGATGTTTTACATAAATGTTTATTTGTAAACCGCATTCATTTTCTATACAGCACTTTAAAAACAGCTTAAAAATTCCACAAAGAAAAGTGTTAAAGTAAAAAAAAAATCATTACAAACGCAAAAAAAAAGTAGTCTATATATACACTACCATTTGAAAGTTTGGGGTTGGTTTTTGAAAGTAGTCTCTTATGCTCACCAAGGCTGCATATATTTGATCAGAAATACAGTAAAAACAGTAATAATGTGAAATATTATTACTATTTAAAATAACAGTTTTCTATTTGAATATATTGTAATTTATTTCCGTGATGCAAAGCTGAATTTTAAGGATCGTTACTCCAGTCTTCAGTTAATCCAGTCTTCACATAATCCTTCAGAAATCATTCTAATATGCTGATTTGATGCTCAAGCAAAATTTCTGATTATTATTAATGTTGAAACAGTTTTGCTGCTTCATATTTTTGTAGAAACTGTCATACATTTTTTCAGGATTCTTTGATAAATAACTCAAATGAACAGCTTTTATTTATAAATGTCTTTGCCACTTCTGAGCAATTAAAAGCGTCCTTGCTGAATAGAAGTTTTAATTTCTTTAAAAATAGATAGCTTACTGACCCCAAACTTTTGTCAAAACTTTTCTGTAGTTTTATAACTATGGACATGCTACACTAATGCTTCAAAAAAAAAAAAATTGACAACGCATTGACATTCAGCTATTATGTGTGCCTTAAGCATCCAAATATTTTTAGGGCAACATGTTTATTCATGCATCTGCATTGGTTAAGCATTCAAGTATGCTTTTTCTGAGTATCTGAACATATGGTTGGGGAGTTGTGAGTGTTTTGTACAACTTTTTCCAGCTTTCCATGAACTCAGTCTTCTGTCCAGTTTCTGTCACACCACGCTGGGTAAGATGGCAGTTGGTGGGTGGTATGGGTAGGGCAGGCTGGCATGGCTGTGGAAGGCAGCGGTGGGCGGCAATGAATGGGAAGAGTGGCTGTAGATGCTCAGAGTTCCCGGACTCTGAGAATACAAGTCGAAATGCTGATCAGACGCAGGATTCTTTGAAAAATACAGATTCTCCTCTGTGGTGCTAAACCTTTTCCCTTTCCTGTTCTTGCTGGACACTTTACGGTTACGTGTCTGAATGCCTTCCTTCTTCATAGTCAGCGGCCTGTTCACCTGATGAGAAGGATCGAAGTATTAGACACAGAACTACAGTTAAAGCTGCTGTGTGTAATTTCTGGCCAAATGGAACAGCATGAATAATGAAAAACTGGTTGAAAAACTCCCTTACGGCGTTGTGTTTGTCAGAAGTTGACATGTTGGATATGTCGAAATGTCTTGAAAGAGTTACAAGAAAGAATTTACTATGAATGTTTTTTTTTTTTTTTGGCACGCAATTCATACAACGAATTCATGCAAATCAGGTAACAGCACAAATGCGGGCAAATATGTAGTGCTGGATGCAGTTTCCGTGCCGCAATTCCCACTCTTGCAGTGCTAAGTTTTGAGTGACAACTTTTTGCATTAAAATGACGCTCATCAGCTTTTACTAAATTAACCAAATACAATTTTTACACTTTAGTAAAAAAGTCATGTGAAATGAGTGAAGTTTTGAGCAACACAACTTTTTACATTAAAATGACACTCATCAGCTTTTGCTAAATTAAGCGAATACGATTTTTACGTTTTAGTAAAAAAGTCATGTGTAATGAGTGAAGCTGCTCACATTGTGAAGCTTGAAATAGAGTCCGCAAGCGTTACACACGGGTTCTCCGCTGGCGTTGCGTCTCCACAGCGTGGTGGTGCTGGTCTGACAGTTCGCACACTGAGTTCCTGTTCGCTTACTGATGACCTACAGAAAGGGAAATATCATATAGCATAAAGTCTATAGATCGTATATAGACTAGTGTTCAAAATTTTGAGGAAATTAATACTTTTATTTAGCAAGGACATTTTAAACTGATCAAAAGTGACAGCAAAGACATTTATAATGCTGCAAAATGTTCATATATTTAAAATATATGCTGTTCTTTTGAACTTTCTATTCATCAAAAAATCCAAATGTATTCATGTTTTCCACAAAAACATTAAGCAGCGCAACTGTTTTCAACATATCAGTAGCGGCAAATCAGCATATTAGAATGATTTCTGCAGGGTCAAGTGACAATGAAGACTATAAAGATGCTGAAAATTCAGCTTTGCATCACAGGAATAAATTACAGTTTAAAATAATTTTCAAACAAATTACAGTTATATTAAAGTGTAATAATATTTCACAGTTTTATAGTATTTTTGATCAAATAAATGCATTGCAGTCTTTTTTAAAAGTTTGTTCTCTTTATCAGTATAGTGAGTATGGGAGAGGTGTACCAGTCTCTTTTTGGGCCGGATGAGGGGTCTGTTCTGTCCGTTCATCTTGTGGTACAGTCCGCAGGCATTGCAGAGGTAATGTCCCGTTCCATCACGCCGCCACAGAGGGGTTGCAGTGGCCCCACAGTTCACACACTCATGCGGCTCTGTCACCACAAAAGATCAGAAATAATGTTTACATTGCACGTCATCACCCAACTTTAGCAGAAATACATGCACTCAGAGTAACATCCAGAGTAACATCAAATACCCATATAGCTGCTGAACCAAAGGTACTCCAAAGAACCACTGAAGAATATTCAACTTTAAGACTGTACTCTGTAAAAAATCATCACAATTTTGGCAGCAAAAATACTAGGGTAAAAACCTGTTAGTTGGTTAACAATAAGTTCCCGGATTCTATACCGTGAAACTGCACTGAAAAAAAATGATTCATTGAATTTACTAAATTTTTTTTAAAGTAAGTGGTTGCAATCAATTTATTTTAGCTACATTTAAATAAAATTGAGTCTATTAAAACTTTCAACATATTTCTTTAAAGTAAATGTAGCTAAAATAAATTGTTTGCAACCACTTACCTTAAAAAAAAAAAAGTATTTTTTTCAGTGTGTATCTAAAGGGACTTTTTGTGTAATTTTACATGAAAAAAAACTGTTAAATGTACAGTTTTTGGAAATGAAAAGAATAAGTCATCTTGTAGTTTACAGTTAACAGTTAATGTCATTAAAAACTGTAAACTGACATTCTCAGAATTCCCTGTGTGACAGCTCACATTTGATGGTTTTTCATTGATTCATTCATCTTAGTTTTTATTGCCAGTTATGTACATTAGGGATTTATGATACATCTTATGTTAATTAATATTTATTGCATTATTTTAGTGTCATGCGTGTTAGTATTTACCTCAGTTTGTGGAAAAGCTACTTGTGATGAACTTTGATTTTGTAGTTTTCTCATTACCACCAGTATTATTGTGGTGGTTGTCAGTATATTATAAAGGTAAAACCAGATTTGAGTCATTTTAAATTAACATGACTTCACATTTTTTAGTTTAAACAAAGATACAATTATTTGAGAAGGAAAATGACAAAATATTAAGTCATTTTCCAGAAGAAAATAAAAACTAAAGAAACTTAAAGAAATTCTGCCAATGTGGTCAAATGAAAAATACACTTAATTTAAAAGAAAACAAGATTATTTTTCTGAGCACATTGGCAGATATTTTTTTTTCCTGTTTTGAGCAAAAACCCAGTTCATTTTGCTAATTTTATCAGAAAACAAAACTTAATATCTAAAGTAATTTAGATTTATCTTGATTTAACAATGTTTAGACATTTGTACTGGAAAACAAGGCAAAAATAGAGAATAAGAAAACTGCTTTTTGCAGTGTTTTTACCCACAACTGTATCTGCCTGTTATGATGCTTCCTCACCTAAAGGAGAGAATTTCATCTTGCTGCATAATTTGGGTGAGAAGGACGAGGGTGTGTAGAGAAGCGAACTGTTGTAGTCCTGCGTGAAGCTCCTGTAGGGACTGTAGTGGGGCAGTGACTGCGAGTGTGTTTTTAAAGAGTGTGTCTGCGCATTCACGTCACTCACTGAGGGGGGAAACACACCGCCAAATGTCTCCCCATCTCCAAGAGGACTCAGCCTCTCTCCTTTCACGCTCTCCTGCACACCGAAGCTCTCCTTTTGGTGCTGGATAGGGGAGTGAAGGGCCGAACGAGGCAGTCTGGCTGAGGAGAGGGCCGTGGAGTCGTGGAAGGATGACGAGGACATCTTAGAAAATGCACTGCTGTGCCAGGATGATGGGGATGATGGGAAGAGGTTGGTTAGAGCGGGGCTGTTAGAACTTTCCAGCCAGGAGAGGTTTCCGGGGAATGGAGAGGAGTAAACGGGATATACTGAGGGAGAGAGGAAGGAAAGCTCAAGGAAAGGAACTGAAATCAAGTTTCTGGAGTCTGCTTCATTGGGCTGCTCAAATTAAAAGCACCACAGAGACACAGTATTTATACTTTTTAAGGAGAATCAACTTTCAGTTTACTTTTCTGCATATTAAACTGGGAGATGAGAAAATATTTGGACATCAAAAGTATTATTTTACTTGTGTAAAGTAAAAACCATCCAATTTAAAGGTCAAATAAAAACCAACAAACATACTTTTTAATTCTTAGAATTTAATCTATACCTTCAAAGTACAAACCCTGACTCTTTCCTCTGATAAAATCTGGATTTTTGTACATCTTATTGAGTTATCGAGACAAATGAATCACTTTATAACTTTTATTTAAAACAGCCAAAGACATTCTTTCTAGTGTAACTGGTCACAGCTAGAGTCATTTGTCCTTGAGAAAGGACAAAACACAGCCTTTAGCCATACATTTTAAATATAACCATTGCTGAAGATGTTAACTTTAAAACCAAGTTTTAAGATACTGATTTTTAGTTTATCTAGGTGCATCAAAATTACTGTAATGTATTGTAAATTACCTTTTAAATACTGAAGTACAACTAAATGTGTAACCATTTTTAGCTTCACTCACCTTATGACTTGAAACTTTAGCTTACATATAATTTCTCTGTACGGGAGGGTCCTTGTTATATTATTTATAGGCTTTTTACATCATAGGACAGCACAGTACATTTTGGACACGTTAATACTATGGCATTGTTCTTAAAGTATCATGTAAATGTATTTAGAGAAATTAATACTTCTATCCACGAAGAATGCATTAAATTGATCAAAAAATTCCAGTAAAGACATTTATAATATTACAACAGATTTCTATTTTAAATAAATGCTGTATTTTGTAATTTTCTATTTATCAAACAATCCTGAAAATAGTTTCCACAAAAATATGAAGCAGTGCAACTGATTTCAACACTGATAATAAAAAATTATTCTAAAACAGCAAATCAGCATATTATAATGATTTCTGAAGGATCATATGACACTGAAGACTGGAGTAATGATGCTGAAAATTCAGCTTTTCATCACAGGAATAAATTGCATTTCAAAATATATTCAAACAGAAAATAGTGATTTTTAAATTGACGTGATAATGTTTTTGCTGTATTTTTGATCAAATAAACAGCCTTGGTGAGAATAAGAGACTTCTTTCAAAAACATTTAAAAATCTCACAGCGATTGGATGAATGGTAGGTAGTGTATATCAAAGTACAATGTGATACTGCCATAATACAGTGTGCTGTGTCCTGTACGTGCAGCACTGACCTGGGCTGTTTTGAAAAGCTCCAGATGTACGGCCATGGACTGGGCCGCTGAACAAAGAGGGCAGGCTGCTATGATCGGCATCAGTGCAGGGGAACATCGAACCCTCTTCAGTGTGGACCATATAGCTGGAGTCAGTTGGGTAAGAGGGCATCACCTCTGATGATACCATGGAGGAGGAAACCCAGCGAGCCTGTTCAACGGAGGTCTCCATGTCTGTCAGGAACTCCTTTTGTATGGCGTGAAAAAGGAAATATATACACACACACACATACATATACAGTGCTGCTTGAAAGTTTGTGAATCCCTTGCAGAATCTGTGAAAATGTGAGTAATTTTAACAAAAGAGAGATCATATTGTCACGGTGTGGGTGGAGAGATGAGGCGAGGACTCAAGGTGCAGGAAGAATGGGTCTTTTTAATAATAAAATAAAACAAAATGAACAAAAACTACCCCGAGGGGGAAAAACAAACAGACAGGCAGGCAGGCAGGCCAGGAACAGCAACATGGCTAGACACAACCCATCCACAAGAACATCTGACATTAAACAACAGATCAGCACAGGACTGCAGACATCAGGAGAATAAATAGGGAGACAAAAGAGGAGGGTAATGAGGGAGACACAGGTGGAGCAACTGAAACAATGATGAGGTAACAAGATGGGAGGGGACAGACAACAGACAGGAGAGTACATGGCACAAACAACAAACAACAAGCCATGTGCTCACCAAACAGACACAGTGACCTCTGGTAGCCATCTAAGGCACACCAGCCGATAACAGTGACAGAACCCCCCATTTAAGGAGCGGATTCCAGATGCTCCCCAGTCCGAAACAGAAAACAAAAAGCCCAGGAGGGAGGTGGCCCGGAGGCGGACCAGGGGCGGGACGGCGGGCCAGGCCCGCGCAGCGGAACATTCAGAACTGAAGCCCTCCAGGGCAGCGCATGAGAAGCTGAAGCCCTCCAGGGCAGAGCAAGTGGAACTGAAGCCCACCGGGGTGGAGCATAAGGAGCTGAAACCCTCCAGGGCAGAGCAGAAGGAGCTGAAACTCTCCAGGGCAGAGCATGTGGAGCAGAAGCACACCAGAGCGAAGCAGAAACCCTCAAGGGCGGAGCATGCAAAGCAGAAGCCCACCAGGGCGAAGCAGAAGCCCTCCAGGGCGGAGCATGCGAAGCAGAAGCCCACCAGGGTGAAGCAGAAACCCTCCAGGAAGAAGCATGCAGAGCTGAAGCCCACCAGGGCGAAGCAGAAGCCCTTCAGGGCGGAGCATGCGAATCAGAAGCCCACCGCAGCCACTCGGAGAAAGCTGAAGACCTCCACGGCGGTGCCGAAGACCACCACAGCCGAACAGGGATGACTGAAGCTCCCCATGGTGGAGCAGATGACCACCACAGCAAAACAGACAGGAGAGAGGGCCACCATGGTGGATCAGGTGGAGCTGGAGACCACCACATAGCCACAGCCATATCACCCTGCAGCCCAAGACCGGCTGCCCACTGAAGCTAAGCAGGGTTGAGCCTGGTCAGTACCTGGATGGGAGACCTCCTGGGAAAACTAGGTTGCTGTTGGAAGAGGTGTTAGTGAGGCCAGCAGGGGGTGCTCACCCTGCAGTCTGTGTGGGTCCTAATGCCCCAGTATAGTGACGGGGACACTATACTGTCAAAAAGCACTGTCTTTCGAATGAGACGTTAAACCGAGGTCCTGACTCTCTGTAGTCATTAAAAATCCCATGGCACTTCTCGTAAAGAGTCCTGGCCAGATTCCCTCCACTGGCCGTTGTCAATCATGGCCTCCTAATAATCCCCATCCACTGAATTGGCTCTATCTTTCTCTCTCACCTTTCCACCTGTAGCTGATGTGTGGTGAGCGCATTGGCGCCATTGTCCTGTGGCTGCCGTCACACCATCCAGGTGGATGCTGCACACTGGTGGTGGTTGAGGAGAGACTCCCCCCACATGATTGTAAAGTGCTTTGGGTGTACAACAATACACAATAAAGCGCTATATAAATGCATCATTCATTCATTCATTCATTCACATGGATGCTCGTGTGAAGACCACCATGGTGGCGAAGATTCATAGGTAGGAGTATGCACTGGAGCGGGCTCTGGAGTGGACTCTGAAGGCTCCTGGACTGGAGCGGATTTATGAATGGACTCTGAGGGCTCCCGGACTGGAGTGGGCTCTGGAGTGGACTCTGAAGGCTCCTGGACTGGAGCGGGGTCTGGAGTGGACTCTGAGGGCTCCCGGACAGGAGCGGGCTCTGGAGTGGACTCTGAGGGCTTCCGGACTGGAGCAGGCTCTGGAATAGATTTCAAGGGCTCCTGGACCGGAGCGGGCTCTGGAATGGATTCTGTGGGCTCCTGGACTGGAGCGGGCTCTGGAGTAGACTCTGTGTGCTCCCGGACTGGAGCGGACTCTAGAGTAGACTCTGTAGCGGCCTCCATGGCTGAGACAAGAAGAGTGGGCTGCTCAGTGACGGCCTTCGTGGCAGTAGCAGTGAAGTTGGGTGGCTCTGTAGCGACCTCCATGGCCAAGACAAGGAGAGTGGGTTGCTCTGTGGCAGGCTTCATGGCAGCGGTAGTGAAATCGGGCAGCCCTGTGGCGACCTCTGAGACCACCGGACCACCAGACTTGGGACCACAGGAGTCGGGTCCTCCCGGACCACCGGATTTGAGACTACCAGAGTCGGGTCCTCCAGGACCACCAAACTTTAGACCACCAGAGTCGGGTCCTCCAGGACCCCCGGACTTGAGACCACCAAAATCAGGTCCTCCAAGACCACCGGACTAGAGACCGCTGGAGAAATGCCAGCTGCTCTGGCTGAGATCAATGGTGGATCCTCCAAACTGGAAGCCAGTCTCAAAAGCCTTTGGCCCACCCGGTTTAGAGGTTCCGGACTGGCAGCCATCCTGTGAATAGGCTGAGGAACCGACTGTCTCTCCCTGTGGGCTAGAAAGTCCACAAACGCCCCAAAAGCCAGATGCTCCATAATAACCATCCTCTCCATGCTGAAAGGCTCATCAAGGGCATAATTAAACAGATCCTTGTGAGCTGCATTGTTATAATCTAGTCCCTCCGCAGCACCTTCTAAACTCCTCTGCAAATTCCCTCAGGTCAGTCCCCTGTTGACGAAGGGAACTCAATGCTGCTACCTGGAGCATGCGTTGGTAGAGGGGGCTGCAGTTAGTCACAGCTGGAAGCAGGAGTGAGCCCATTCTCCGGTGTGTCCTTAAATGGCTGATCTGTTCTGTCACGGTGCGGGTGGAGAGATGAGGCGAGGACTCAAGGTGCAGGAAGAATGGGTCTTTTTAATAATAAAATAAAACAAAATGAACAAAGACTACCCCGAGGGGGAAAAACAAACAGGCAGGCAGGCAGGCAGGCAGGCCAGGAACAGCAACATGGGTAGACACAACCCATCCACAAGAACATCTGACTTTAAACAACAGATCAGCACAGGACTGCAGACATCAGGAGAATAAATAGGGAGACAAACAAGGAGGGTAACGAGGGAGACACAGGTGGAGCAACTGAAACAATGATGAGGTAACAAGATGGGAGGGGACAGAAGGATGGAGCGGGCTCTAGAGTGGACTCAGAGGGCTCCCGGACTGCAGTGGGCTCTGGAGAGGACTCTGTGGGCTCCCGGACTGGAGCGGGCTCTGGAGTGGACTCAGCGGGCTCCCGGACTCGAGCGGGGTCTGGAGTGAACTCTGAGGGCTCCCGGACTGGAACCCTCCAGGCCGGAGCATGCAAAGCAGAAGCTCACCAGGGTGAAGCAGAAACCCTCCGGGGCGAAGCATGCAGAGCTGAAGCTCACCAGGGTGAAGCAGAAGCCCTCCAGGGCGGAGCATGTGAAGCAGAAGCCCACCGCAGCCACTCAGAGAAAGCTGAAGACCTCCACGGCGGTGCCAAAGACCATCACAGCTGTACAGGCATAACTGAAGATCCTAATGGTGGAGCAGATGGGCTCTGGAGTGGCCTCTGAAGTGGACTCTGAGGGCTCCCGGACTGGAGCGGGCTCTGGAGTGGATTTCAAGGGCTCCCGGACCGGAGCGGGCTCTGGAGTGGACTCTGTAGCGGCCTCCATGGCTGAGACAAGAAGAGCGGGCTGCTCAGTAACGGCCTTCGTGGCAGCAGCAGTGAAGTTGGGTGGCTCTGTAGCGACCTCCATGGCCAAGACAAGGAGAGCAGGTTGCTCAGTGACGGCCTCTGTGGCAACAGCAACGAGAACGAGCAGCTCTGTGGTGGGCAGAGCGGGTTGCTCTGTGGCAGACTTTGTGGCAGCGGTAGTGAAATCGGGCAGCCCTGTGGTAACCTCTGAGACCACCGAACCACCAGACTTGGGACCACAGGAGTCGGGTCCTCCCGGACCACTGAATTTGAGACTACCAGAGTCGGGTCCTCCAGGACCACCAAACTTGAGACCACCAGAGTCGGGTCCTCCAATTTTTGAATTTCAAGATCAAGGTAAATTGTACTTAATGTGTCTTCTGGGAAACATGCAAGTATCTTCTGTTGCTTCCGAAGGGCAGTACTAAATGGAAAAAAATTATATTTCTACAAAATAAGAAAAATTTGGACATCTCCATCCTGTTCAAAAGTTTCCACCTCTTAATGCACTGTGTTCCCTTCTGGAGCATCAGTGAATGTTTGAACCTTTTTTAATAGTTGTGTTTGAGTCCTTCAATTGTCCTCAGTGTGAAAAGATGGATCTCAATATCATACAGTCACTGCTGGAAAGTTCAAATATGCAAAAGATGCTGGAAAACTGAAGATTCCGCAGGACATGGAAGATTTTTTCTGAAGAACAGTGCTCAGTTTAACTGTTCAGAACAAACAAGGAACTCATGAACAACCATCAAAAAACAAAAACAGCCGTAGATCATCCAGGTAACCACACACAGTATAAGAACCAACGGTTCACAAACTTTTGCATGGGGTTATTTTAATAATTTCAGCTATTTTTTTGGCTTGTGGACTATCTTGTAAACATCTTTTATGTAAAATATCTTACTCAGGACAGTACTAAATAAAAATCTCTTATTTTGTTAAAATTACTCACATTTTCACAGATTCTGCACTGTATATATTCTGAAGTAGCTTGTTAAAGTGTAGTGCAATGAGGAATTCTTTGCATTGAGTGTATCAGTTACAGTCTAAACTATTATTTGTTTCAATAACTGCAATAGAAAATCTTCAGTTAAAAGTTGTAAGAGACCACATAGAAATACATTTCAGAAAAACATTCTATATATGTTTGGAAATCAATCGCAATAACATTTATTATATGTACACAAGACCATATTTACTTTTCAAATCATATTCTCACAAAACCCATACTTTCACATAGCACACAAAAACTTCTATTTTTAACACGTATCTTAAAATAAGTGATACTGATTTGAAGTGCATGACAAATCACAACAGCAATGACAGTCTCGCCTGTCCATTTAACAGAAATGACATTTAGAATCAAATTACTCTAAAAACATGATAACCATCACTTGCATTGTTTGCTTTGCTAATGCAGCTGTAGATATGGTAATGTAGATCTGATTGTAAAGTGGCATACCTGGGCTTATCTCTTCAGTCTTCAGGACAGGTGTCTGCGATGAAGATGAGCACCACTGATGGGTCAGAACTTTATGCGTGAAGGTTTCTGTGCTCTGGCATTGTGGGTGATTGAGGTTAGACATGTGGGGACAGTGGGCGGAGCCAAAGACAGGTCAGCTTCAGTAAACGTGGTGCAATCATGAGTACAAATGCACAAAAAAGTCTGGAAATATCCCACTGCAGTCTGCATTGCAAATGAGAATTACAAATATGCAAAGCCACAAAGAGTAAAATGACCAAAATCAAATACTCAGATCTGCTAAAACACACAGAAAGGGTTCTATGTGGAAGTTGAATCAAATATACATTTGAGTAAATTCTCATATATTAGCTTTATTAAAAAAAAAAAAAAAAAAAAAAATATATATATATATATATATATATATATATATATATATATATATATATATATATAGAAATTAAACTTAAAATATGAAAATTAATTCTGCCATCATTTACTCACTCTCATGCCTTTCCAAATTTCGACATTCTTTTTTGGAGCACAAAGAAGATATGTTGAAGAAAGTTGAGATACAAACAACTTTAGACCCCACTGACTTTCACAAGACAGAAAATCATACAGGTATGGAACAACATGAAAATGAGCAAATAACGACAGTATTTATTTTGGTATGAACTATCCCTTTAACTAAACTTGCTATAAATTCTATAAATTATAACCAACGTAAAAAAAAATCTTGATAAAAGCCAAACCACTGATGGAACAAAAGGGAAAGTGGAGCCAATAAAAGATGCAAAGCGCAGCTTAATATGTAACATAAGAGGACAGTTGAGCAGATCGCACTAATGCAAATAGTGACAAATGCTGCAATCATTCTAAAGACATCCAGCCTGACCACATGCACACAGAGCGGGGCTGTGGAAGTCATTTGTTAATCAAAGCGTACCGTTTTCTTTCCTGTTGCTCACTCAGTCAGAAGGGAAATTAGAGCGGTGAATGATGCTGTATGTTAGAGAGTGTCTGTCATTCAGCTAAAAAATGTAAAGTATGACCTTTTTAACAGTCTACAACAGAACAAAAAGTCCTGGTTTGGAGTTTATGTGCCCTAACTGCAATATCATGTCTATGTTAATTGAAGATTCACTGAAGTTACACTATTTGCCTCCACCTTTGAGGTTGTGTGAAATGATTCACCACTATGACTGAGTTAGCGGTTAAAGTAATTAAGTGAAATTAAAAAAAAGTAATTCAGTAATTAAGTAAATAATCTAAGCTATAAAACAAGGACAGGACTGCTCTGCGCACTATTAATAGAAACTAGTTGTTTGCATGTTCGGTGATAAGACTAGTTTCCTTCACAGCTTTTCAACAATGTAACGATCATTTGAAAGGTAGAATGTTTCCCTATTATTATTAACTATATAACAGGGGATGTACACTAATGCTCAGAAGTTTTAAACTGGTAAGATTTTTTTTACTGTTTTGAAAGAGGTCTTGGTAACACTTTATTTAAGGTGTCCTTGTTACACGTTACATGTACTTACTATTGTAATAACAATAAATTATGCATAATTACATCCAAGTAACCCGAAGCCAAACCCTAATCCTAACCCAAACCATGTAGTAAGTACATATAGTTAATTAATGTTATTCAGCACTTAAAAGTATAATTACACTGTAACAAGGACACATTTAAAAAAAAAGTGTAACCGAAGTCTCTTTTGCTCACCAAGGCTGCATTTATTTGATCATAAATACAGCAAAAGCAGAAAAATTGTTAAATGTTGTTACTATTTAAAATGTTTTTTATTCAAATATCTTTTAAAATGTAATTTATTCCCGTGATGAAAAAGCTGAATTTTCAGCATCATTACGCCAGTCTTCAGAGTCACATGATTCTTCAGAAATCATTCTAATATGCTGATTAGCTGCTCAAGAAACATTTCTTATTATTATCTTACTCTTATTATTATAATTATGTTGAAAACAGTTGTGCTGTTTCATATTTTGTGGATACATCTGTTTCAGTTCAAAAGAACAGCATTTATTTGAAATAGAAATCTTTGTAACATTATAAATGTCTTCACTGTCACTTTTGATCAATTTAATGCAACTGACCCCAAATGTTTGAACGGTAGTGTATGATTCAAAACCAGTTACCTGGCGATTTGTTCTTTGGTGCAAAAACATGACGTTCTGAGGAGTGTTGGCACTAAACTACGTGACCAAACCTGTTCTGGTACATCCATTACCATATAAAGCTGCGCCTAACTGAATAAAACCAAAACCAGTTAATTTACACCAGCTTGTGTGAAACGATAAGGTTATTGAGGAAAAAGGAAGAATCGTTTTTTTTTTTCCATTCTCATTTTACAATTCCTCTGAAGTGGAGTAAGTAAAACAGCTTGAGATTATATCAAGTCAAATAGGCTACTCCACTAGCATGTGTACTGTAAATTGCAGCATGTAAATTGAAACAGAAGTATGTATATACAAATACAGCTAGACATGCCGTTTGAAGGTTCACTAAATGTCTATTCAGCAAAACTGAACATTATATAGCATATTCCTGTATAATAGAGCTTTATAAAAAATGATTTGAACATTTTATTGATTTTTTTCATCATTAAGAAATAACAAATCATGCTTTAGTAAATCAATTTTAAGTCAAAATTATGACATAAAAAGTCATAATTATGATGAATGTTTTGACTGTTTGTAATAATTATGACTTGTCATAATTTAGAATTTTCATCCCATAATTGATAATTCCTTTGAAAAATCTGATGAAATTTAAACACTGTAAAACTACACATGCCATTTGAAAGTTCACTAAAAGTATACTCAGCAAAACTGAAACATTACATAGCCTGTTCCTGTATAACAGAGCATTATAATAAATAATTTGTACATTCATTTATTTTTTCATCCTCAAGAAATAATACATCACACTTTGGTAAATCATAATGACAAAAAGTCATAATTATGACAAATTCAGACTTTTTATGTAATATTTTTGTCTTTTCATCCTATAATTGATTATTTCTTGAATTTTTTTTTTTATGAAATTTAAACGCATATAACAGAAAAGTAAATCTACACATGACATTGAATAAAAGTATATTCAGCAAAACTGAAACATTATATAGTCTATTTCTGTATAATAGAGCTTTATAACATATAATTTAAATATTTTATTACTTTTTTTCATTGTCATTAAATATGAAATAAATGTGTATGACTTGATTGGCTACTTCCTGGTGTGAAACAAAGTACAAAGTCCTACATTTCTACTCATACCGCTGTCATAAACAGCTGCGCGCATGTCTCTGGATCAGACTCGGGTCCACCAAGCTCTCGTGTAAAGGTCGATCCACTGTGAATTCATAAGGGGGTTGCATGCGCTGTCTGGAGTGCTTTCCTCCACGCTGAGGGATGGGCAGCTCTGAGTGATGAGCTGGGAGAGGGTCTGTGAAGAAATACGGATGGAGCAAAGCCTGAGGAGAGAGACGGGGCATTATGAGTCTTATTCAATGTACATGACTGAATGAACCTGTACAGAACTTCAAATGTGCACCTGTCTAGCACTGATCCTCTGTTTGGACGGATAGACAAGGAACTTCTTCAGCAGGTCCACAGCTTGCGGTGATGTGTCAGGCACGATCTCCTCCAAAGGAATGGGGGGGTTTTCTTTAAACGTGATCTTATTGTAGTCTGGCAATTCTGTTATTTCCTAGATTGGATCATCATAGGAAAAACATTCACACACAGTTCACCCATTGTGTGTCATGTTGTTCTAAACTGTAATGATTAACCGGCATAGCGAATGTAAATGAGAGCTCACAGGCCAAACTTTCTGGTTGGGAGTTCCCAGCACTCTTAACACACAGCACAACTGCTCAATGTCATTCTCTCCTGGGAAAAGTGGAGAGTTATTCAACAGCTCCCCAAAAATGCAGCCCACTGCCCTGAAACAAACCAGAAGAGAGACACAGAGAGACATGCTAAGTGTTTGAATAGGCATTGCTGCCATTTAGTGGACACTTGAGGAAAGACAAAGTTCACAAAATGAACTGCTACAACCCCAACATTTTGTAAAATGCAATAAAATCAAGAATCTGTGATTTGTTCATTCTCTTTAACTTTTATTTACTTGACAGATGTACAAAGAAAAGATTTCCAAAGTTTTCACTGACCAACGTAAATGTATTTTGTAAATATGAACAAATTTTGATTTTGATGGCTGCAACACACTCCAAAAAAGTTGGGACAGGGGCATGTTTAACACTGTGTCCTTTTAATTACAGTGTTTAATTGTTTAGGAATTGAGGATACTAATTGTTAAGGTTCTGCAAGCAAATTTTTTGTCCAATCTCGCTTGATACAAGACTTCAGAAGCTCAGCAGTCTGTGATTGTTGTTGTCTAATTCTGCTTTTCATGATGAGCCATACATTTTCAATAGGAGACAGATCTGGACCGCAGGTAGGCCAGTCTAACACATTCACTCTGTCTCTACGAAACCACGCTGTTGCAGCACATGCAGAATGCGACCAGGCATTGTCTTGATATAATAACCATAGACTTCCCATGAAAGACATCATCTTGATGGCAGTATATGTCTCTGTACAAACCCAGTATATGCCTCCATGTCAATGGTACTTTCACATAAAATGCCAGTCACCCATGCCATTTGCACTGATGCACTCATATACCATGACAGACATTTGCTTTTGCTTCTGTCGCTGATGAAAGTCTGGCTGGTCCCTTTGGTCTGTGGGACTGAGAACTCGAAATCCATTTTTTTCCGGAAACAAGTTAAAATGTGGACTCATCTGTGTACAGCACACATTTCCACTGTCTTTTTGACTATCTGAGATGAGCTCTGGCCCAGAGAACCCGGCAGCATCACTGCATAGAATTGATGTATAGCTTTCTCCTAGAGTAACAGATATTCAAGTTGCATTTCTTGATGCAGCAGCAGACTGTGGTAAATGACAGTGGTTTTCTGAAGTACTCCTGAGCCCATGTAGTTATATTTAACACCGCAGCATGACGGTTTCTTATGCAATGCCATCTGAGGGCTCAAAGGTCAAGAACATTCAACTGAGGTTTCCTGCCTTGCCCTACATGCACTGCGATTTCTCTGGATTCCCTGAATCTTTTCACAATATTATGTATGGTACTTGGTGAAAGACCTAAATTCTTTGCAATTTTGCATTGCAAAATGTCATTTTTGATTTATTTGACACTTCTCTTGTGAAATTTGGCACAAAGTGATGAGCCATGATCCAGGTTTGCTTTCAATTATTAATATTATCTATTATTCTATAACCTTTTCATGGATATTCTATAACCTTTTCACTTTTATTTTGCCTCTGTCCCAACTTTTTTAGAATGTATTTCAGGCCGCAAAAACAAAATTTGTTCATATTTACAAAATACATTTACGTTGGTCAGTGAAAACTTTGGAAATCTTTTCTTTGTACTTTTGTCAATTAAATAAAAGTTAAAGAGAATGAACAAAACACAGATTCTTGATTTTATTGCATTTTAGATTTTATTGCATTTCTCTGGAATTGGGGTTGTAGTACGTTATCTAAATATTTGCCTTAATGCTCATTTGAATACCATTGAATACCATTTTTACTCATAATACTACGAAATCTGACACAATTTAGTTTGATTTAATTATTGTGGTACAATTCATCTAATTTCCAAAAATTGAAAACATACAAAAATGTAAACTATCCATTTCACATTTAAAGACTTTTTTAAATTTTAATAATTTGGATTATTCTTAGAGTGATTACAATTAACTGTAAAATGGATAGAAATAGATAAAACTGATAGTTCATAGTTCATTTATAATAATCACTGAAATATTACATTAAAAAGTTGGTGACTGGAAAAAATGATTCCACAATTTCTTACCAGAGATCAACTCCTTCATCATATTTCCGGGCACCATACAAAAGTTCTGGTGCTCTGTACCATCTGAAACACACACCACAACAAATATTTTTAGTCTTATGTGACCCTGGACCACAAAACCAGTCATAAGGGTCTTTTTTTTTTTTTTTAATTGAGATTTATACATCATCTGAAAGTTGGAAAAATAATCTCTCCATTATTGGCAATATAACCCACAATATTTGGTCGAGATACAACTATCTGGAAATCTGGAACCTGAGGGTACAAAAAAATAAAAATAAAAAGTTGTCCAAATGAAGTCCTTAGCAATGCATATTACTAATCAAAAATTAAGTTTTTATATATTTACAGTAGGAAATTTACAAAATATCCTCATGGAACATGATCTTTACTTAACATACTAATGATTTTTGGCATAAAAGAAAAATCAATAATTTTGACCCGTACAATGTATTTTTGGCTATAGCTACAAATACACCCATGCGACTTTTGACTGGTTTTGTGCTCCAGGGTCACATATGATCTATGTTGTAGCTGAAACTCACTGCTAGGACCAATGTAGCTCAATGCTTGCTTGACAGAAGCTCTAGTAAATGATCACCTGGTGGCCACTTGGTGACTGTACAGACGATCTCCTTCATTGGAAAAGAGCCTGGCCAGACCGAAGTCAGCGATCTTCAGGTGACCCGTCGAGCTGATTAGAAGATTCGCAGGCTTCAGATCCTACACACAAAAACATGTGAAGCACATATATAGGACAGATCACAATGAAGGACAAATGTAATGGCATCAGGAACACAGTCTCACCCGGTGCATGATGGAGTTCTCGTGGCAGAAAGCCACGCCTTTCAGCAGCATCATCATGTAACCTTTGACCTGGGATGCGGTGAGAGGACGCTGGGAATTACGAATGACTTCCGACAGATCTGACAACATGTACTCAAACACCAGCACAAAGCCTGTGCCGTGAGGGAAGACGTCCTTCAGCTTCACCACCTAAAGAGATGATCAAAATACAAATCAAATAATCAGATCAAATAATGAAACATAAATAATGTTATTGGTTATTCAAATAACCAATTTCTGCCACAAAGAATCATGCTTTGGTAAATCAAAATGGCCTAAAAAGTCACAATTATGACAAAAAGTTGAAATTATGACATAAAAAGATTTGAGTTTTTGTTACAGTTATGACTTTTTATAATTTCAACCTTCTGTTATAGTTGAACTGACATTCATCTTATAAATATGATTTTTTGTCATTATGACATAGTATGTCATAATTTCGGCTTTTCATCTCATAATTATGACTTGTCACAATTTCATCTTTTTGTCAATGACTTTTCATCATTTCACCTTAGTGTTTTAATCTCATAAATCATAACTTTTTTTCTAATAATTGACTGTCATGACTTAATGTGTCATAATTTTGACTTTTCATCTCATACATATTACTTTTTTATGTCATAATTATGCCATGGTATGTCATAGATAAGGCTAATTCGTGTGTCATAATATTGACTTTCATCTCATAAAATGCCTTATCATTAAGACTTAGTATGTTATAATTATGATACGACTATCTAAATTTAGATGTCTCATAAATATCTCATAAAAAAACCTTCACCTCATAAATGACAGTCATGAGTATGTCATAATTTTAACTTTTTATCTCCTAATTATCACTCTGCTGAAATTGAAATATATATTACATCTTCATGATTAGATACACGGTGAGTTTGTCTTTACTATACACGTTAGATGCGAGTCACTCAGCCGGAGGGAATCCTTAATTCGTCATTTTTTTGAGTTTCATAATTTAGACTTTTTGTCATAATTTTCATCTTATAACTCATAACATTCATCTCATGAATGACTCATGACTTAGTACGTCAATTTCAACTTTTGATCTTATAATTATGACTTTTTATGTCAGTTATGATTTCATATCTCATAATTATGACTGCCATAATTTAGACTTTTTACGTAATAATTTTGACTTTTATCTCATAATTACGACTTAGTATGTCAGAATTTCCACTTTAATGTGCTAATTATGATTTTCCAAAACATTTTTATTCTGTGAAGCAAATGGGCTTCCCTATTCATAGAATGTGAGTTGCATAGATATAGAGTTACTTCAGGTTCTAAGCAAAAGAGATAATCTTGATTTTACTCAACAAAAACTTTGTAAATCTTCAGTGGTCAGTATATCTCACATATTGGTTGTCCTCAATCTCTTGCAGGGCTTTGATTTCTCGTAGGGCCTGGTTTGGAATTCCATCCTCAAGCCTTCGCAGAGCTACTTTTTTCAAAGCCACCGTCTCTCCTGTCTGAAAATAAACAGATAACGCCGTGTTCAGATTTTGTAAGCTATTGTCATTTACACAGGATTAATACAGATAAACCGAAAACAGCCCAGTCTTACCTCGATGTGTTTAGCTTTGAAAACAATTCCGTGAGCTCCTTCCCCGATCCTGCCCAGAATACTGTACTGATCCATTCCACTGCAACACAACTAGCGGGCTAGCGAAGCAGAAATGTGTCTTTGATTCCCATTCACGCACTGGCAAGTATTCAGCAAAGCAACTGTGTAAAACAGAACAAAATATTAAAATAAAACAAAAGGAAAACAATTGCTAGTAGGACGATCGTTTCGAAGAGATCATCTGTGCTAATGATGCTCCGCTGAGGCGAATAGCAGTTGCCATGGAGATCGTTTCTGTACGGCAAGCGAATGAAGACAAACTTCGTTTTAAAACGACCACGTACTGATTTACTCTAGTCAACCACATAAATAAAAACGGACAAACAATATTTTTCTAATAAAAAGGGAAAGATAATGTCCTACTATTTTAATGTATATATTATTAGTATAATTTGTTTATTTTCTCAACGGCTCTGATATAAAGAGGGATTTGTCAGGTGGCACCAGGTCTGGACGGACCAATCATAATCGATTGCGCTTAACTTACTGTATAATATTTTTATGATGATTTTGAAGCGAAGAAATGCCTCTAGGTTTATGGGCAATGTTATCAACACATGAATAAATTAATTTAACCCTGGATATCCTATATCTTAATGGAACGCATTTGTTTTTTTTCATATGCATACCTACATGCATTTTCATACAGTTAACCATTTTATAAATCCATGCTGTACACTTATGAGCCAAATATCCTTTGTTAATGACAACATAATTTTACAGATATTTGAGGGTAAATATAGTACATTTTCACTTTACTTACTGTACTGAAAGAGAATATTGAGGTTAAATCCCAAAGCCATTTCTCTTCTTTTTTCTGATACAAATAATCTTTAATCTCTTGCTGGTCATCTATATTTCTTGTACATTACATTTCTTAGAAGACAAGACCATCAGCAACACAAACAACAAAAACGCAGGCAAAACAAGACAAATGAACAGAGAGACAGAATTCCATTACTTTTATATGTCAAGACACAAAAGCAATCAATAGATGACAACATGTAAAAACATTTTGTTACAGATAATTATATAAAAAAGGCAAAGAGTTTTTTGTTTTACGTCTTGCTACGTGAAAGAACTAATTTACAACTGAGTTCATACTCTGGCTAAGCCAACAATCCATCTGCAACATTTCCCAGCCACTAGAAACAGGAACAAACTGTTTCTAACTTTCATTCAAAAAAAGACATACCCATCAAAACCTCTCCTTACTTTCCACCAATTTAGCATTTACACAGGCCTGCATCTGTAACGAGTCCAAGCAGTCCGAAGCAGAGAATGAAAATGGTTCAAACTTTTGCTGCACAGCTTGAGAAGAATCCCAATTCATATCTACCAACTCACAAAACCAAGCGTATAAAAGAAACGCGAGATTCAGAAAAGTAAATGTACAGGAACTATTGACTAACGACAAAAGAGAGAAATAAAAATAAAAGCATCTTTTTCTGCAGTAGGCTTCTATAAATGCAAAAAGTAAAAAGTTGGGTGGAGAAAGCCTCAAAAGTGGGTCATTGTTTAGAACAAATACATACATTTTACACTACAATTCCCAAAGTAAAGGTGAAATCATTCATGAACACGGGAAACACTGTGACCCGCATGTCAAATCCACAAGCATGGAGACTACAGGAATGAGCAGTTAACATGTTGAGGAGAGGGGTGAGGTTTAAAACTGCACCCTGAAGCACAAATACATGAGAAGGAAAGACCTTTTCTTATTTTTAAAAAAAAAAAAATACAAAAATAAACCACACACAAAGAACTCCTGTATCACCATTTACTATTTTTGGGATTTTCTCTCTTTATACAAGATCTAGTTGACGCAATGCAAAAGTAGTATGCTTTTCATCTACATGGATCGAAGTCCTTTAAGTCTTCAGCGTTGCGGTCCTCAATTGTCCCTCACAGCAAATGTATGAACACACAGTGATGCAAAACAGGCTACTGAACTCGAAGTGAATGAATAATTACAGATTCTCCGAATGAACCGAGTCTTTTCCCTCACAAGCATCATCAAGTGCTGTCCGTTTTCATTTGATTTCGATGCGTTTCCCCCGCTTCCTTTCGCCATCTGCACTCCCTCCTCCGTGCCTCCGTCTCCTTTCAGCACACGGTTGAAATATACAGACTTGCCCAAATAATGAAAACATCAACAAACTGACAAGAGAGCAAAGTTATTTTTCTGTTATCTATTGCTTGTATTGAAATAAGCTTAAAAATAAATGAATATCAAGGGAGGAAAACAAAGTAACAATCAGAGTATCTGATAATACAGTTATAACTAGATTGAACGCTGCTGTCGGAATCTCTTTACACAAAATTGTCAGGTAAAGCAAATGTATGTGCTTCTGAGGAGGAACATTTATGTTTTTTTTTAAATACAGCTGGAAATTAGGCGTCCATGGCACCAACATGTCAAGAGATGGGAGTGGATTTCTCAAAAACAGAAACAAAGGTTTTCCTTTTTTGTTTTGAACGTTTTCCTATTTTTGGCTGCAGTTTCCTTCCGGTTCATTGCAGAGGATGGAATGGGGTGAGAAGTGGAAGCAGGAAGGTCATTCAGCAGGAGGTGGAGTTCAGTCATGGTTCAGTTCATAAACAAGGCGGGGTCAGGGGTCACGGTGAGCTCTCACTGGTCAGATCTGGCCTTCTTTGGACCGGCACCTTTCCTGAACGGGTAAAGCAACATATTAGGTTGGGTACACAGATCTGTACTGAACATTTTGAAAGGTATAATGGCCACAAACTCACATATCAGGTGATGAGACCGGCCTCTTTGCTGCAGGTTTGGCCGCAGAGCCATCTTTGCTGGTTTCTGCAAACATATTTGAATAAAATTAATAAAACAAAATCCATTCCATAGCTCAAGCCGACAGTCGGCCGTCGGGCAGTTTTTGTTCGTCGGCTGAATAAGTTCTCTCAGTGTGTTCCGCCCCATCGGCTGAAGTTGGACCTCATCTGCTTTTTTTCGGCCGAATCGACATGTTGAATCGGCATCGAAGCTCGTCGGTCAGTCGGGTCATCTGATCATTCTGATTGGCTGTTCAGCTGGCGAACCAGTGCACGAGAAAGGCGCAGAACAGATGTGCTACTTGGCTGTCGGGTATCGAGCGTCGGCTTGGTGTGTCAGGGCCAGTGTTGCCAACTTAGCGACTTTTCAGACCCCCTTAGCGACCTTTTTATTTATTTTAGTGACAAATCTAGTGACTTCCTGGACAAACCTTATTTAGTTTCTGAGACTCACCGGTCATGCCGCACGAGCGCGAGGTCTTGTTTTCCCAGCGCGCGTGCGCACACCTCTCTCTCTTTCTCTCTCTCTCTGCATCTGCTCTGTTCAGCGAGTGGCAGAGAGGAACAGCACTGTCAGTTAAAAAAAAAAGATATTTTGTTGCTTCTAACTCTATTTTACATGCAAGTATAGCCGAAATCACAGCACAGCCATCGTCTTTTACCGTATGTGTATTTGATTTCATTAGACAATGTCATGATTAGGATTTTAGTGCAGATTAATATATTTGAGAACTAGTTATGTAGTCTTCATGGGCTGCGTTTCAGTCACTATAATATTCATCCCATTGTCTGACAACAGAAACGGTAAAATATACCAATAAAAAGTTTTATAGAGAATTTGGCTGCATTAAAATGCAGTATGTGAGCACAGAGAGGCAAGACACTACGACTCACTGATGTCATGAATATGTAAATTTGCGTATGACGTCATCTAGCGACTTTTCAGGCGGGTTTAGCTACTTTCCATTTAAAGAAGTTGGCAACACTGGTCAGGGCAACTTTGGACCCAGACGCTGCCGACGTGAGCCGAACCCGCAGTCTGCTTTCATCGCCACTAGTTTGTCCGTGTCGGCTTGGCGTGTACCGGGCTTTAAAGATCTTTAAATACACCTTTTCACATTTCCAGGGTTCTCAGAAGTCATTGTCTTAGATGGGTAAACTTGGTAAATAGAAGCAACAAATATATGTATTTTGCTTCACATTTGCTCCAATAGCAAAAATCTACAATAGCATTAGTATTAGCATAGTGTTATGGTTGTATTTAAATTTATTGCCATATCAGCTTTATAGGCTATTACATAGCAGATACAGATTCAACATTCAAAAAAAAATATTATAAAATCATTTAAACGATAAAAAAAATAAAATTTTATATACACAACTTTTTTATAAAAGATTTTTAAATGTAATAAAACGTTTTTTTATCTAGTCCTTCAAAGTTTGCCCTGATAAAAATCATTGCCTCAACATTAAATTTGACTAAAATGTTTAGGTATAGTGTTGAAAATGAATGTTTAACTGTGAATATATATATTTACAATGTTAATAACTGTGGAAATGCATCACCACAGTCTGTGAAAAGGGTCCATCCAACAAAAAACAAAATATCCTCACCTTGTAGCCACCTGACTTGCGTTGCAGGGCCGTAGCCCTTCTCGTTGCGTGCGGCGATGCGGAAGATGATGGCGGGTTTGGTGGTGTAGTCGATGTGGGCGTTGGAGAGACTAGACGACTGCACTAGGCAGGACGGGTTGGGCCCACAGTACACCCGCATAAAGGCAAGCTGAGCCGGAGCAGATGCTTTAGCCTCGACTGTTTGTGAGCTCTGGATGGCCAGATACACTGAATACTCAATGATCTTCCCCGACGTCACTGAAGGAGGCTCCCAGGTCAGGTGGGCACCATCAGGGCTCTAATGGGAGAGAAAAAACTAATTTTAGTCACCAAGATTAACCCACATGTAGAACAAAAGCTAGCCATTTGCAGTGACCAACCTTGCTGATTTTGATGGCACACGGTGCTCCAGGGAAGCCAGGTAAGCAGGTCTTAAACGCAGAGACCTCGGAGAACGTCCCACGGCCGCATGCATTGACACCGGCCACGCGAAACTTGTATGCAGTGCCTGGAGAAAGCTCGATCTTTTTCATTCGGCTGTAGTCTGGGATTGCACCAGAATCATCCTGCAACGTCACAGTAAAAAAGATGATTAGTGGTCAACTAATGTGGATTCTTTCTCTCTCTTTCTCTCTCTCTTTTTAATGCAGATACTGACATAGAATCTTTTTCTCAAAAAAGACCAGATAAATGACAAAATAGAATGACAAAATAACAGTCCACATAACAAAACAAACCTGACAATAAGACTGTTAGTCTATTGTTAGCATGCATATATATATACATATATATATATATATATATATATATATACATATACATATATATACACATATACATATACACATATATATATATATATATATATATATATATATATATATATATATATATATATATATTATATACATACATATATATATATATATATTATATATATATACACATACATATATATATATATATATATATAAAAATAAATATAACAATTAGTTCTGATCCTCGAATCTGACTGACAAGATACTTTTTCTGTTGATATTTCACCTGCGTGTTCTAGAGGGCTGTCAGTCAGTGCAGTTTCATTGTTGAGCAATGAAAGAGAGACTTTCTTTGAGTGAGTCTTTAAACCGTTCATTCAACTACACGTTCAGAAGCGCTGATTCAGTCAAAGAAAGATGGAATGAAACACGCTGTTGAAATCATTTTAACTTTGAGCGCCACTTTTAAAGGCTCAGCTGACCAGCAATGCGTCGATGCTCAGACAGATTTTGCTTTCCTTGGACATGACAACCTATTTTCACAAATATACATGACTCGGACTGAAGGACAGACACAGGTAATCGCACGCGCTCAGTCGATCTCTCTCTCATTTGCTGTCTGTTTGGCTTGTTAAGTGCAAATTTACTGAGCCTCTGTACAAATCAGCATGGTACACATTATGTTATCATTACTAATATTCAGTACACATGCACGAAGTGTAAAACGAGAAGGGCATAACCTTACGAAAAAGAAAACACTGAAATATCGCGGTTGCTGCATTCCTCTGAGGTTATGCTCGTCAATAGCACGGTATTGCGATATTGCGGTTATCGAGACAGCCCTAAAACAGAGAACATAAACTAATGAAGTTCTCAGAACTGTCAAAATAAAATCCTGCTTCCAAATCGTATCAGCCAAAGTGCCAAACTTACTTGGCAAAATATATTTCTCTACCACTAAAGTCGATTTCAATTAGTCCTAAATAACACTTCCTTTTCCAAAAGACGTTTTACTTAAATTGTAGCAAAATACACAAACAGCAACTTAATCATTACTTACATCAGTAACCGCTGAATCATCTGCTGGCACATAATAGTGCGTGACAACCATGTTTGTGACCTTAACGATTCCAACGTCAAACCACTGATTCTCTTTTTTCACTGGTGGCTTCACAACGGCTGGAGGAGCTTCTTGCTTCTGCGATAAACAGAGATGGTTGAACAATAGTCTCAAAGTTAATGTCTGAAATGGATATTCAATGCATTAGTTCAAATCATGTGCCACCAGTAAACTTACCCCAGCTGCTGATTCAATCCCATTGGCCACCTCAGCTAAAGCAGTGGCTGCTTGCATCTTGGCAGGACTGGCGACTACCATTGGCTGAGATGGTGCAAAAGTACTTGACGGGGCTAGAGCTGCAGCAAAAGAGAGGCATTTTTAGCATGCACTAAAACCCAGCAGATTTTATCATAACTAAATTATTAGAAAAAAAAACAAACAAAAAAAAAAACACCTCAACTAATTTGGTAACACTTTACAACAAGGTTCCATTTGTTAATTAACTACATCATTTAAAGAAATAATTCACCCCAAAAATTACAATTTGGTAAAAATGTAGTAGCCCTCACGCAAGCCAAGAACAAAGTGTTTGTTTCTTCATCAGAACAGATTTGGAGAAATTTAGCACCAATGGATCCTCTAAAGTGAATGGGTGCCATAAGAATAAGAGTTCAAACAGCTGATAAAATGCATCGTTTCACTTCACAAGACGTTAACTGATGGACTGGTGTCGTGTGGATTATTGTGATGTTTTTATCAGCTGTTTGGACTCTCATTCTGACAGCACCAATTCACTGCAGAGGATCCATTCCTGAGCAAGTGATGCAATGCTACATTTCTCCAAATCTGTTATGATTAAGAAACAAACTCATCTACAGCTTGAATGGTCTAAGCGAGTAAATTTTCAACAAATTTTAATTTTTTTGTGTGGAATAGGACTGTATTGAAAAGTGTCTTCAAGCATTTTTGTTTGCACCATTACAAATGATCATTTAAAAACAAAAACAAGCATCTTTTACTCTCTGCAGAAGTACGTGGAAGGAGACGGGCCACAGCTCCCACAACAGCAGTTGTCATCTCGTGGCCGTTGCTCTCAGACGCTGGGTCATTGAGACTGTCTGCTGGTGCCAAGGCTTCAGTGGGCAGTGCAGCTGCGGCTGCTTCAGCGCTTAACTGCTGGGCTGCGGCCGCCTGCGCCTCCTGGAGCTGCTGCTGCTGCTGAACCAGAGCAGCAAGCTCCTGCTGAGTCAAAACTATAGGGATGGTGGTGGATTGCTGCCCGTCGTGACCAGCGTCTCCCTCACCTGAGACAAAGTCAAGCAAGGCTGTGAATTCAAACTCTACTGTATACATCATAACGCATACGGCAGTCTCTCATACACTTACTGAGCACAGCCTGCTGAGCCGCCTGTAGGACAGCCTGGATGGCGAGGGCCTGTGCTTCTTCTGTAGCCGCAGCCTGTGCTGCAGCCTCAGCCGCTGCTGTCACTGCCAGCTCCTCTGGAGTCAGTCCAGTCACCATGAGGGTGGTTTGTTGTCCTTCTGCAGACATCAGCTCCTGGGGCAGAGCGAGGGCTTCAGAGTCTTGAGCGGCGAGACTCATTGCTTCTGCACCCTCCACACCAGCCTCCATCTGCTGTATGGAGAGCACAGGGAATTGTTTATTTGCACAAGAGAAATGAATGCTTTTATTTGGCAAAAATGCAATAAACTGATTAAAGGTGACAGGAGACTTATAAAGTGACAAGTGACAAAGACTTTAAATGTTACAAAAGATTTCCATTTCAAATAAATGCAATTCTTTTGAACTTTCTATTCATCAAATAATTCTGAAAAACAACGTCTTACAGCTTCCACAAAAATACTAAACAGCACAACTAGTTTCAACATTAAAGATAATTAGAAATGTTTCTTGAGTAGCAAATCAGCATTTTAGAATGATTTCTGAAGGATCATGTGGCACAGAAATAACTGAATTAGTTGTTTTGGTTAAAGAAAGAGTGACTAACAACAGCATAAGTGCAGAGTATGGCTCTTAATATATGAAAGCAATACTTATCAATTTACAACAAAAATCACTTATTCATCTCTAAATCACTTGGTTACAAAACTAGAACTGAACAAATGCCGCTTTACAATTTGCTTCATTATGGATGGATTATGCAACATTGACATTGAAAAGAAAAACTGTAAACTGTAAAACTGCCTTACAGCATAATTATGTTTCATTTTTGAAGTTTGCATCTTTGATTCTGCGATTTAACTGTTTATTACTGTGAGGCAGTAATAAAGAATCTATACTGTATAATGCATTAAATAAATAAAGGTCACTTGCCAAAAAGTTCCTTACCTCAGCCTGATCTCCTTGACCTGGCTGTGCTTCCATGGCGACATGAACCTGTAGCATGGTGCCCTCCTCACCGGCTGCACTTTCATCTATGGCCACGACCCTGACGGCTCCCTCTTCACCCAGCTCTCCCTGACACTCGGTCTGCATGGGCTCTTCTCCCGCTGCCACGGCCTCAGCACTGGTCTGCTCCATGGCCTCGGCCTCTCCTGGGACCTCAGCCACTACCGCAGATCCAGCCATGGATGAAATCTCCTGCATTGTGGAGAAAACATAAACAGAACATTAGAATGACAACAAAACATCTTAATCTAGAGCATTTATTTGCATGCATAAGAACAGAATGCATGCATTTGTAAAAACCTTGCATGACTATCAGCAAACATGCTTTGCACTACAGCTTATTCTGGTAAAGATGCTCCCAATTAGACAGGAAAGGACTGTGTGTATATGTAAAATGACTTTCCTAGTAACTTTGAGAGCAAAGTGGAATATACAGGGATGTTGTCTACAGGAAATCCACAAAGCCAGCTGATCAGATTAAGCCCTGTTTCCACCGCAGGAACTTCCCCAGGAACTAGGGACTTTGGGCCGATACTCGTTGTTTTACCACTGCAGGAGCCAGGATATAAATAAAGTTCTGGGTAAAAATTTGCCCCTCAGAAAGTACCTGCTCACGAGGTAGTACTTTTTCAAAGGTCCAGAACTTCCGGGGATGGGACTTGGGCGCTGAACATGCTGATTGGTTGAGTTCACGCAGTATTGTATTTCAACCACCATATATTCGCATAATTATTGAAAATATTACTGTTAGTGTGTCATGAAATGTAGTTTTAAAAGTATTTCAGGCAAGAATGTAGTTGTTTAAAACTCAAATCTGTGGTTTATTTATAAAGACAGCGCCTATTTGAAAATGTGTGTTGTTGATTTCGGAGACGTGAGCTCCACGTGATCAGCGGGCGCTCAGTGCTCACGTATCCCGACGAGAGGAGCATAACTTCGGCTAGTCCTTCTGACATTTGCCGCTGGCTCTGATGTCTCTGTAGTGGTTAAACATAAGATATAATTCGTTTTGGGTAAATTTAACAGGTAATCTTTAGTCTTTATTCTATTAATCTATTAATATGTTAAAATAAAAATGAAGAAAGGCAATGTTTGATATAATATTTCATTTCATTGTAATGCATGTACGCTCCCTGAACTACATTTCTGTGGCTATTAAAATGTTTGAATGAAAACGAAAAGAGGCAGTGGTGTCTGATATCATATTTTGTCATACTGTAAATACAGTGAGGAAAACTGCAGTAGCCAAGTCGAGCTGACTGATTATCAAGTACGCTGCTGTTCCATTTTCAGAATTACCGGACTTGCATCGTTCCGTCCCTAGGAGTTCATACTCCTGAGTCGAACTTGCAAAGTCTGAAATACAGAGGACGCAAGTCAGAAATTTACGTACTTGTTATTGAGAAACGCCCGCAGACCTACGTCACCAGACTATTTGCCTATTCTTCACGGTACTTTAGACCGCGATGGAAACGCAGACAGGAACAGGTCTGGGGGAAAAAAAGTTCCTGGGACAAATTGTTCCAGGTAATTTCGGTGGAAAAGCGGCTTTAGAGGTGTGTTTGTACCGGTACTGATGGTCCTGGAGTGGGCGTGGCCTGTGTTACTGTTGTGATGGCTCTGCTTTGTGTTGTGGGATTGGCTGGTTCTGTAGATGACGAGGGTTCTGAGCTGGTGCCGCTGTCACTCTGTCCATCACCGGCCTGCTGGGCTAAAAGGACAAACAGACGAGTTTAATTACTAGGGATGCATTGACACTGATAGACAATTTACATTGATAACTGACAGTTGATAAAAATTGTATAATGCAGTTGATATGAGTGATACAAGTCTGTACAGTTATTCACAGTACAGTGCCAATCTAAGTAAAATATGCATCAGAACATTTTGATTTACAGTAGAAAAGATGGATAATTTAGTACTTCTATTTAGTACTTTAGATCGACAGGTGAGTGGATCATTCATAAATTCAGATTTAATTTTAACTTTTATTTACAACTGATCAACGCACATACAGATGCAATACAGCAAGCTCAAATGTGCATGTGTGACACTAGTTTTGGTCACGTAATATATGCACTTGCATTTCATACAATCGAATATTAATTCAATTTGAATTAAGCAAGAGTTTTGCTATATTAATTTTAGTATCAATAATATGAAGGGAATGTTTCTGCCGCGCTGCCGACCGCTAATATAGCCGAGAGAGCGAGATTTATATTTAATGCTTTTTCTTTGGCTATCTGAGTCTGAAATCTGAAAACAATCTGAGAAAGAGAGAAATAATAACTTGATTTTGAATATTACTTTGTTAGAATAACACTTTACAATAAAGCAACATTTGTTGCATTAATTGTGTCACAGTTGTATTTTTTTTTTCCCTTCCAACTTCAAAATGTAACCTATGTTCCCGATAGGTTTTTTGTTACATTGAGACATTTTGTTTGCACTGTGTGTTTGCACTGAAAAGATAAGAAGATTTTAATATATTTTCATTGCAGGGCTCACAAAATCGCTAGCCCGACATCCCGGGGCTATTGTTTCTTCCAGTCGGGCTACCAAAATGTATCACCGCTCTGCCCAACGGGCTATATTAAATACAGGGCTCCCGCAGGTCCTTAAAGACACTTCAACTTAGTTGTATCAAATTTAAGGCCATAAAAATTTTTAAATACATTAAATGGTATAAGTCTTAATTATAATTTCAAGGTCTTACAGTTGGGGACGGAAAGACAAGAATCACGATACGGCTGGATTGATCTTCAAAAGGCAATGTCATTGAACTGAATTGTTTCAAAGTCAAAACGCATCACGGGTGTTTTATATGAAAGTTTTATATGAATGTATCTCTGAAGGGAACCGACTGTCCTAATATTTGTGTGTTTTAAATAGGGGTGGGACGATAAATCGATATGGCGATATATCGTGATCCTTCTCCATGCGATACGATAATCGATATCTGGTGCCAAAAATCGATATTTTAATCAATACAATAAGGCTAACATCTCCGCTCAGATCGCAGGTGGATTTCCCTCACTATGAGAGAGAGAGAGAGCGCCACAGGTGCGTCCAGTTTTATGTGAACAACACTGGATGCTCTCCCTCGCTCTCAGATATTACAAGTGCGCGTTATGCAGTGTGTGGGCACCGACCGGCAGAAACATAAATCTGCACCTATGGCATGGAGGACGAATATATATATATATATATATATATATATATATATATATATAGAGAGAGAGAGAGAGAGAGAGAGAAAGAGAGACTATATAAGTTGATAAGCAGTTAAATGTGTTTGTTTACACAGAGAAAAAGAAAAGTGTAAGCTTTTAATAAGTCCAAGAATAAAATGATTAATTTACTCAACATGTTAAAATTGATTTACAGAACTTTTTGTTGTTTTCTAACAGTTTGGACTTGAATAAAAAAAGAAAACTTGCACTTAACCTTTTCACAGGCATTTTGTTTAGACATATCGCGATATATCATTATAGGATTTTCTAGAAATATATCGATTATCGCAGAATCGCTGTATCGTGATATTATCGTTATCATGAGCCATGTATCGTGATTATATTGTGAGGTACCCTGCGATTCCCACCCCTAGTTTTAAATTAATATAGACCTAATAATGTACACGTTTGACTCATCCCTTTTCATAAAAATGGTTTAAAGGCTGAAATGCCATTTTATAAGATTTTTTGGTTTTGTGAAAACCTGTATCTGAACTGTGAATCATGTAATTTTATGACTTAATTTGTTACCATAGACACTGTCCAACCCCACTCATACAGTGTCCATTTTACTTGTGCAGCTCTTAAAAAGTGTCATAAATTGCTTTAAATGACTTTTAAAAATTCTGCAGATACCATGTAAATAGTAAAATAAAATTCCTTCCTTAATATTTGTTGATATTTGTGTATAGGCATGGGACGATAACCGGTTCCAAGGTATACCGCGGTTTGGAAAAGTCACGGTTTCCAAACCACTAAAATTTCCCGTTATACCGCTCCTGCGGTATGCGCAGTTTTTTTACGTGTCAAAGACGGAAAGTGCAGGACTCCCACAGTAGTGTGCAGAACAGCGTAATGAGTCACAGGAGCCCTCCTCCTCCGGTTGGTGCGAGCAGTCAGTGAGAGTCACCTGTGTTGATGACGGCTGAAGGAGGTGAATCCCCCGTCGAAAAAGACGAAGTCTGTCGTATGGGATTTTTTCGGTTAACGTAGACTAAACATGTTCCCGTACACAACGATGTTCCGTACAGAGGACGTTTTAGTGCCGATTGCTAAATAAATACTTCCAGGTTGAACATAAACTATATATAAGTTATCTGTATAATCTTCATTTCTCCCTCTTTCACCCCCGATCAAGACAGAGACCCACCCGCCATTTGTTTTAGTGTTGAAATAAATACTATTTGCCTTGCTACCAAGGCAGATAACATGGCTAATTAACTAGCTAACGTCAACTAGTTTCCTCCCTCACGTTACTTCACAGAGCAGGGAATAGCAGACTAAAGTACTACATTTCTGCAATTTAGCACAATAATTAAATTTAGCTGGTATCACGTCTATACTTTTAAGCCTCCTGCCATTGTTTACATCTGTTCAAAATCACATAAAAACAATCAAACTGCTGGCTCGTGTTGTACGGAGAGAGACCGTGTGTGTGTGTGTGTAACACACTCGCGCTCTGTCTTTCCTTATGTGTATGTGCACACATCCTTGTACCTCATCGCTTCAAACTTAATCCAGGAAAGGTGAACATTCCTGCATCATAACTTGGACTGAAAGATGAATGTGTAGAAAGTGAGCGTGTCTCCAAAAACCTTGTTGAGCTGCAGGTTTAATGACTGTTTTTTTTTTGTTTTTTTTTACAGAAATTATGTTTTGCTTATTGAACTGCAGGTTTAGGCTCACTTAAGTGACTGCATTTTTTTTTTATTATTTAGGGTTTTTTTTTTTTTTTTTTTTAGGATTTATTTATTTTTTTTTACAGTAAAGAATTTATTTATGTTCTGATTATTGTTGAGCTGCAGGTTTAGGCTTACATAAGTGACTGCAGTCAATTTAATGAAGAAGAATTCAATTATTTTAATTATTTAGCCTGACTTATTTACTGTTTCAAAATGTTATATATGTCTCTTAAAAATAAAATATATTGTGTTCAGTGGGAAAATATTTTAGTTTTTTTACCCAGACATTTAAAAATAACATTTTAGGAGCTGTAATCGGAATACCGTGATACCGTGATATTTTTATCTAAGGTTATCATACCATCAGAATCTCATACCGGCCCATGCCTATTTGTGTATTGAAAATGTTTTTGATTGACCTTTCGACTCCTATTTGATATATACAGGTGCATCTCAATCATCACAATTAAAAGAAATCATCACAATTAAAAGAACCAAAAGACTTAAACTACTTCAGTCTGTGTGCACTGAATTTATTTAATACACGATTTTCAAAATTTGAGTTGAATTACTGAAATAAATGAACTTTTCCACAACATTCTAATTTACTGAGATGCACCGGTGTATTACAAGCATCTGCCAATTGAGCTATAAAAAAAAAGAAAAGAAAAATGCACTCCCTTTTAAAAGCTATTATAAAATCGTTTAGTACTATTATTAATAAATATATATTTAATATATTATTAAAATGTTCATATGTACACAAAAAAATAATCTTCAGGTGTTGTACAGATAAATACCTGTTCCTTCTCCAGTTTCTAAGCTGCTTGTTGCTGTCGTGGCTGTGTTGGTGGTGCCAGTCTCGTGGGTTTCACAGGGTGGATTGGAACACACCATCTGCACAGCACCATTCTGTCCAGCACCGATAGAAGACGAGGCTTGAGTCGACGTGTTGGTGGTGCCCGTTTCATGAGTTTCACAGGGCGGATTGGAGCACACCCTCTGTACAGCGCCGTTCTGTCCAGCACCAATAGAAGATGAGGACTGGGTTGGCGTGTTGGTAGTGCCCGTTTCATGAGTTTCACAGGGTGGATTGGAGCACACCCTCTGTACAGCGCCATTCTGTCCAGCACCAATAGAAGATGAGGACTGGGTTGGCGTGTTGGTGGTGCCCGTTTCATGAGTTTCACAGGGCGGATTGGAGCACACCCTCTGTACAGCGCCGTTCTGTCCAGCACCAATAGAAGATGAGGCCTGAGTCGGCGTGTTGGTAGTGCCCGTTTCATGAGTTTCACAGGGTGGATTGGAACACACCCTCTGTACATTGGTTTGCCCACTGCCCATACTAGAGCTCGACTGCGTAGCCGTATTGGTCGTGCCAGTCTCGTGTGTCTCACAGGGAGGATTTGAGCAGACCTGCTGGACGTCACCAGACACAGGTGAAGCGTCTGTGGTGCCCGCCTCGTTCGTTTCATCGGGAGAGTTGGAGCAAACAGGCATCAACGTAGAGGAGATGGCGGCCTGGCTCTTGTTGGAGCTCTGCACCGTTCCCGTCTGGTCGGAGCCCATGTTGGAGCGGGCAGTAGTGGAGGTGTTGGTGGTCCCCGTGCGGAGATTCTCCGGCCGCATGGTGCTCGGTCCAGCACTGCTCTCTGAGACGGGTGTTTCTGGTTCTGAACCAGAAGCTGAAGATGTCGTTGGCGAAGACGACGTCGTCTTGCTGTTCACAGTTTCCATCTCTTTAGATCCCATGTTGCAGCTGGCAGTGGTGGCTGTGTTGGTGGTGCCTGTGTCATGGGTCTCTGAGGGTGGGTTGGTACACACCTGCTGTGCTCTGCCCATGTCCGCAGAGGCCGTGGTTGCGGTGTTGGTGGTGCCTGTCACGTGCATCTCACACGGAGGGTTGGAACAAATCTGTTCGGTGCCCATTTTGGCAGAAGCCGTTGTTGCCGTGTTGGTTGTTCCAGTCTCATGGGTCTCACACGGAGGGTTGGAGCAGACCAGTGTCACGGTGGTAGCACCATCGCCAGCGCTGTCACCAGCATCAGCACCAGTGGTGGATGGCTGCTCTGAGGTGGGAGAGGCCAGGATGGAGACAGGAAGATCCTGTGCAGGCTGGGCCTCAGCACCACTCGGAGTCGTGATCAGGGTTACTTGAGTAGGCTGGGCTGCCGACTAAGAGGAAAAAAACAAAAAAATTTGAAATTCAAGAAAGCTCCAGTCCCTATTAATTATGCACATCAAAAGGAATGGATAAATGAATGATTGTAAATAATTGTATTATTACTACTTATATTTGTTTATAAAAATAAAAAATAAACAGTTTCACCAGCCCCAAACTTTTAAACAGTGCACAAGTATTTATAATTTATTACATATTTTGTATGTTTATTTTTATGTTTAAATGTTTCTGAAAGAAGTCTCTTACGTTCATCAAGGCTGCAATTATTTAATGATAAATACAACAAAAACAGTGAAATATTATTACAATTTAAACAATTAATTATTTACAATTTTCTATTGAATATTTAAAATGTAATTTATTCCTGTGATGCAAAGCAGCTGAAGAAACATTTCTTATTATTGTCAATGTTGAAAACAGTTGTGCTAAATATTTTTGTGGAATCAGATACATTTTTTTCTGGATTCTTTGATAAATAGAAAGTTCAAAAGAACAGCATTCATCTGAAATCATCAAAAGTGTGACTCACTTGTATTGTAGCGGTGGCGAGGTTGGTCTGGGCAGCAGATACAGTGATGGCCGTGGGACTGATCACCTGGCTGGACAATGTGGCGATGGAGGCAAGTGTGGTGACTGGAGTCACCAGGCTGGAGTTAGCGCTTGCCACATTGGCCCCTGCCACGCTAGTCGATACAGTACCACTTACTGTACCTAGAGTTGTGACTCCTAAATTCAGAGAGGGCATTATTAATGAGGCACATATATGAGGAACAACTCTGTAATTTGTATAAAATCACACTGCAGAGAAAGTTTACAGAATAAATATTCATACCTGTGGTGCCCTTGACAACCAGTGTGGTAACAGTTGGTTTACCAGCGGACACAGTGCCTGGTGAAACCAGACGCATTCCACCCATAGGCACAGTGCGCAGGATAGTGCCGGGCTGCCCTGGCGCCCCCTTCAGGACCACCTGAGAGCAAATCAAATATTCATGGACCACACAAAATACCAAGTCAAAACTAGATGAGCTTAAAATGATGCATGGATATGCTTTGACTGTGGTTACGGAGTTCAAATGGGCCTCACCTGTGTGACCCCCTGTTGTCCTGCACCTGTCAGTTTTGGCACAGCGGTTATGATTTTCCCTGGAGTACCCGTGCCAGGAGTAACAACCTTAGTGGTGATAATTGTGATGGGGGACTTGACACCAGGGCTGTTAGTCAGACCTAGTAATGAGACAGGAAATAGCATCAGGAAATCATGTGAGCTTGCAACGATGTGTAAAAACAGATCTGTTAGTTAGATATAAACAATGTGAAGTTGTGTGGCTTAACTCACAGAGAGCAAAAGTGAAATATAATTTAACTAAAAGCTCTTTAAATGTTGCACAATTACAAATGAGATGAACAGTCAGATGTGAAACGGACCTGTTGCACCTTGTTGGATAGCAGACATGGGAATGGTTTTAATAATGGTGGTTCCTGGTTTGTTGGCGGCAGTTGGAGAGACAGTGCTGATGCCCAGGATAGTGGGTTTGGTGCCAGCCCCTCCTGCCTGTGAAGTTGTAATGATTGTGGTGGGCTTGCCATCAGCAGATGTGACCAGTTTCAGGATGGTACCAGCAGGCAGAGGAGTCTTTGTCTAAGAAAAACAAGTACAAATCAAAATAAGCTACTTATTCTAGCAAATTCATAAGAAATGTTGAGTAGCATATCAGTTTATCAGAATGATTTCTGAAGAATCATGTGACACTGAAAACACAGTGGAGTAATGATGCTGAAAATTCAGCTTTGTCATCACAGAAATTACAACTAGGGTTGTAACGATATACCGGTATGGCGGTTTATCGCGGTTTGAACATGCACGGTTATCATACCGTAAACATTTGTATATCTACAGTTAAAAAAAGAAGAAAATAAATAACTAAATAAATAAACCCCGCGCATATGCAACTTATTTCCGCTCAGCTGCTTCACTCTGCATTCACTTGGCTGCTTACACACGCTTACAGTGGAGAAAACGACAGACAGAGATTATATCTAATCTCCATCCCCCGCCAAAAAAAATGTTAAAATCTGCAGTACGGGAATACTTTGGATATATATATTTAAAAAAATAATATTAATAAAAAATGAACGAGGGGTTGTCCTTGAGGACGGATCCAATTTGCAAAAAATGTGGACGCAAAGTGGCTGCAAAAGCAGGCAAAACATGCAACATCTTCGCTCATATTTGCAGACACCATCCCTGCGTAAAGATAAAGATAAAGCATTTATAAAAAGTTATAAATCAAGGCCATATGATTTCTGTGATGCAGAGGGAATCCCGGTGCAGTCGTGAACATGGAATTTACAGTATATGATGAAACTATCCTGTTAATATAAATTGTGTACTTCCTGTGTACTTAAATTGTGTAATGCTTATTTCCTATAAGCAGCTTATTGTGATTTGTATTTGTACGTGTTGTAATTAGGGTTGCAACGGTATGAGATTTTCACGGTCAAAAAAGATCATTTGCAGGGTTCTGTAAGCAAACAGTTAACAGTAGCCATTGACTTACATAGTTTTTTCCCCCCATACTATGGAAGTCAATGACTACCATCAACTGTTTGGTTACCAACACTGTTCAAAATATCTTCTTTTGAGCTCAACAAAAGAAAGAAACACATATATGTTTGGAACAATTTGAGGGTGAGTAAATGATGACCATTCTCATTTTTGTAAGTTTAGGTAAAAAATGTATGCAAATAAAATGAGCAGGAACACTGACTTGTATTAGAGTAACAGGACTGCTTCCAGCCTGCCCGGTGACCGCAGAGGTTTGTACTGGTTTGGTCTGGACAACAGACATCATCTTCCCAAGGCTGGAGATCTGAAAACAAAGGGTTATAACTTGAGGATAACCAAGTCAACTACTATAAAACCCAAGTTGGATCATTAAAAAAAAAACCTTGCCATATGATGAATCATTAAATGTATTCCTTATGGAAAGATTAGAAAATCTCATAGTGGTACCTAATTTAGGTCACAGTGGTTGAACAGAACAAAAAACAACAATAAATAGAGAAAAAAATAAAAAAAGAAGAAGAAGAAGAAGAAGAAGAAGAAGGAGTTTTCATGTTTGGGATTGCCCATAATTATAAAATACCTTGAATTCTTGTCACTATTAATTTTTTTTCCTTTTCTTACCAGAGGACCGCTGCCACCCATTGTAATGGGGCTCTTAACAAGGGTTATAGTTTTGGTGACTCCTCCGACCATGGTGGTGACGACCTGAGCCTGCTGGGCTACGGTTACTGTGCCTGATTTGTGCACAGTGATGATCGGCCGAGTCGGAGTATTAGGAGTAGAGATGGCGGAAGTGCCGACCTGAGCTGCAGCTGTTTTCAGCATTCGTGTTGCGGGATTAGTAACCTGGAATGGAAGTAGGAACAAAGATACATCAAATCACAAACAGCTACAGGACAGGAAGTGGATACTCTGCTTGATTCAACTCTGGAAGGATGTGAGAAAGGGAAGTTGATGAAACATTCTTTTATGTTTTATTATTTTTAAGAACACATAAGATAGACAGTTAATCCAAAACACCTACATCATCTCAATTTATTAATAATAACCCATTTTAAGCATGTAAAAGATGACTAATGTCTGGATGGTTCTCAGACAGAATAAGCTGCAGATCTTATGTTATTTAGACAAAGGTCTGGTTATGAGAGTCTATACGTACCATTAAAGGTGAAGCTACTTTGACAGTAGCAGGCAGAGTTGTGGATCCAGGAGTCACAGCAACGGTTTTCATGATGGTGGCTCCGGCTGGAACATTTAGCACAGTGGTCGTGGAAGAGGGCGGGATCTTCTGTGTGGCGGCTGCAGCTGCTGCTAAAGCAGCCATGCCACTCATCTGAGGACTGCTGCCGATTGGCTAGAGACCAAAACAGTGTTACAAGGGGTTTCAATGCAAATTCAACATGGGACACTAAAATGTGAGACATGGCTGAATGATTGGGGGAAAAATTTAATTTCTGATAAAAATTGGGCTTATTTGTAGGCCTTCACAATTTGGTCAAAAATGCTGTGATTCTATATCAATATAACAACAACAACAAAAACAGCAGCAATAATAATAATAATAATAATAATAATAATAATACAGTAATTTATTAATACATTATTTGCAAATAATAAAATGTAATATTCTGATACAAACATTAAACATTCATTTGATATATAATTAAATTATTAACATCAATTTATTATTATTAACGATAATAATAATAATAATAGTAATAATACAATTATTATTTATTAGTTCATTTGTCAACAAAATATTTAATTATATATAGTAATATTTAAGTGAAATGCAATAAATTACTTGAAATAAAAACAATTATTACTACAGAAAAATTAAAATAAGGAATATTACTATTGTAATAACTTACTGTAAAATTACAACATTAATATTAATGTCTTAATTTCCTCATTTACACACTGGATCAAGAGCTTGCATGTGTGTAAAAGAATAGTGCTGCACTTCACTCTAAAATAAGCAGTGCATATATTTATTTAATTTAAAAAAAAAAAAAAAAAAAAAAAAAAAAAAAAAAAAAATCGCAGACTTCGGGGTTTGATAATCACAAAGTCATATTGCGTTTTCACTTTTATTTAGATTAATAGGGCATCCCAAATTTAAGATTTACACTGATTATGATTATCATGACATACCGCCCCCTGGGTGCTCTGTGCAGGGACAACCATGCGGACACCTGCAGGAAGTGATGTAACCGTGACTGGGGATTTTCCTCCTGGAGTGGCCTGACGCACAGTGACGACTGACGTCCCGGAGGTGGAATGAGGCGCTGCCACTTTGAAAATAGCTGGGAACGGAGAGTATAAATTGGCTTAGGTAACGTGACAATTATTAATATCATTCTTCACAGAAAGTTGCACAGCAGTCTGCCAGTTGCAAAAACCAGAAAGTCATTTGTACCTGGTCCACGAGGTGAGGCTGCAAGCGGGCTGCTTGGCATGGCGGTGGTGGGGGAAGGAACTTGTGACACCATTGTGACCCCAGAGAGGGGCAGACTCTGAGCTGCAGGAGCAGCAGCGGCGGGCGCCGGACTCTTAGGCGAGTTGATGGGTAAAGACGGGGTTGGGTTGACCGTTGGCGATGTGGCAGCTGTTGCAGCAGGGATGTCATATTTCTGCAGCTGCAGCAGGTAAGTGTCGGCGGTAGGCACTGCCCCCCAGCTCACCTCCAGAGAGTTGGTGTTGGCACGGACCAGCTGCACACGTGACGGAGGCTGAGGACGATCTGTTAGTGAAAAATGAGATTTTAAACATTGCCTGAAATAATATATAGCGCCATGCCAGCTATAGCTATACTCATGTTGGAAAACTAGTGAAAAATAGAAAAGGAAAATGTACTAAACTATATATAAACAAGAAATAAAAACGAAACTTGTGTGTAAATACTATAGTCCCAGCGTTTTCTACCAACCACAGGAAGGGTTTTGTAATGTTTATTTGCTACACTGATACCACTGGGCTCACCATTTATTGAGGATGTAAGTATTTGTAATGGGTAAGGTGTATTAAAGCTTCTATACTGAGGCATCAGCTCAATTCACCTGTTTCCAAATACCACAGATCTTTGCAGCAAACTTGGTTGTTCCAGGCTTTGCGGTAGCCGTCTCTTCCACTCCAGACGTACAGCCTGTTGTTTATAGCCACAGAGCAGTGTCCAGCTCTGGCCCTTGGGATATTATCCTCGAGCGTGTCCATCAAGATGGTTTCCCAAGACATTGAGTCTAAAGGAAATAAAGGTCAAGATCAGTGATGATAAAGCATATAAGCTGTGTTCTGAAACCTAATGAGCTATGAACAGGGGCAGCATTTTTTTTTTAAGGCATAAGAGGCTGTTCTCTTTTAAAGACCTTTGGTTTCTTTGTTTAACGTACCTAGATTTAAGCAGGCTAGTGTGTTAGTGCACTTCCATTCCTTCTCGTGTGTCGCTACTTTGACATCATCCATGACCAGAGGAACCCATCCACCAAACACAAACATCCTAGGAAAACATGAGACCAAAGTTAGTCATATCCACACTAACTAGACAACTAATTAGGTCAACATGGTTCAACACATTTTACTTCTGTGATGTGAAATTACGAAAACAGTAGGGTTGCACTTAATTGTATCCACTTCCAAAAAAGAAAGACAAAGACATTCATTAAGACATTGCCATAAAGACAAAGATTTGTTTTGATGGCCAATGCGAATACCGTTTATTCAATACAAAGTCGATAATATTTATATCTAACTATTTAGCTACATCTAGTTACACTACTAAGTTACTTACACTATTTATTTAAAGATGATAAATAATGCATGCTGCAATTAAATATATTTTCCATAATATTTACTGAAATAAGTCATTTACAAATAAAGAAATTGTTATGCAGGATTCAACTTCATAAAATCTAACAACTGGATTTGCTATAGTTTGCAATCTTTGTGGAATTAATCATTTACTAGATATTTAAAGACTTATTAAATGCATTAAATGAGTATTTGCTAAATGTCGACGCTATGTGAGAAAGTATTATATCACTAGCCTTTCTATTACCATTTAGTAACATTATTAAATATTACTAATAACAGAAAAGCAAACACTATAATACTTTTAAACACAGTTTAAGTGCTCTATCTATTAATTTAATAGACAGAACTCATAAGCAAAGGCAGTAAACTATTGCTGAGGGAGAACGGGAGCTCCTTTCCATCTGTGATCAGGTGCATTTCCAGCACGGTCAAAATAAAAGCTTCTGACACTCATCAGCCAAACAGAAAAACCTAAAATGCCAAATATCATAGAGGTCAACTACTAATTTGTTTCCTTGAAATAACATGGACAATGACTAAGAACGCATGTTGAAGTCAATAATGACTTCATGTCAACTTTAAATCTGCACAAAATAATGCAGTACTGGTTTCTTATCAATCATTTCCAAGCTTGAAGACAGTCAATGTTTAAATAAACACTGTTGGTTGTTTAACCCTCTGGTGCTGTTCGGTCATTTTAGACCCAAAATAAAAATGCTTCGAATTTTTAAAAATCGCTACTTCATTGGAATGGTATGAAACTTGGTGACTTTTATGGCAGTTGCTATGTGACCACAAAAAAAAAAAAAAAAAAAAAAAAATCATGGACTTGATTCATAAAAGCTAAATGGGCGTAAAAAAAAATATGCACACTTGCGTTGTTCGCGGTCAAAAATGACCGCCATTGGATATGAATGGGAAATACGCAAAAATACGAAAATTCAGTGAATTTTGTGTACACAATCTACAAATCATTCATGATGCAGAAAAAGAGTGCACAGCAATAAAGGGGTAACACTCTAAAATATCAAGAGTGCAAAATAGACACACTCCGCCCACCCCCCACAGACACACATATATGAATTAGTGTGACTGTAACACAAAGCATGTTTCTGCAAATGCATGAAATAAAATCAATAATTCGGCCAAAAATGCAGTCAAAACACAGACACCAAGGAAGGGGTTACACACTAAAACATCAAGAGTACAAAACAAACACACACACACACTCACAGAGACACACACACACAACATACTATTATACACACACAAATGAACTGGTGTGGCTGTAACAATATGGCAAAATTGAGCCAGAAGACTCAAATATGAGATTGAAATCAGATTGATTAATCTTTGATAAAGCATTCCTGTTCATTTTTGTTGAATTTTGATGTTATGTGTAACAAAATGCCTTTCTCTGTGCTCATGTTTGACTGCAGTAAAATTAATGCAAAAATATTTCAAACAAAAAAAATCTAAACCTTTACAAAAAGTTGTCTTTGAGAATGTCTAAATATATATCCAGATCCACAACTTAATAAAAATAAGTCTTTATGCCTAAAAACCACTAGAGAGTTTATAGGCCTTTTATATAGAGCTATATAGGAATCTAGTGGCTAAGCCATGGAATTGCAGATGTTTTTTTTTTTTTACTCTGACCAGATGGCAGTAATCTGACTTTAAAAAATGGATTTTAAAGGCATCGTCTCTATTTTAACATGAAATACTGCCATAATTGAAAAGGAATACCAAAATCTTAGAAAAAAAAAAAACTATTACTTTCAATGGGAAAATATTGATCATAATTATTGCATTATTGCAATAAATATTAATTAGTACCATGAAATTCTCTCAAAATACAAAAAAATATTATGGAACAAAAATATATTACATTGCTTTTACTGAAAATAAAAAAAAGTTACATTTCGGGTGTGCGGTCAGTTTTGCCCGTGAACAACACAAGTGTGACCCCCAAATGAAGAATACCAGAGGGTTAAACAGGTTTGAGAAAGTTATAACTTACTTGTTGGTAATAGTGGTGGCAGAGTGGAGACTGCGGGGCAAAGGTGCCGCACCACTTATGGCAGGTTTGTTCCAGGTTAAAGTATCTACAAAACAAAACAGTTCATGCATCTTATTTAATGTTATAGCTTTAGCATTTCTTGAACAAATAATTTAAGACAATACTTTCTCTCACCTATGTCTAAAGTCCAAAGGTCTCCAAGACGGCAACCACTCATGCCGCCATAGATGACGAGACGAGACTTTTTGGACGTTTTCTCTGTGTAGACAACAGCAGTGTGGCTCTCACGAGGAGGGGGAAGCACACCGTATGTAATGGGGATGTCCCAGCCTGCTACGTTAGACCCCGGGCGCAGCTCGAGTGTGTAGAGGTCATTCAGGTATCTGGAGTACAAATGGAGAAAGGATTTATTTGCGGATCTGCTGCTCAAACGTTTATGAATTAGTTTGAGCATAAACTTTACAAGGCCCTCTACCTGGGAATATTGTTTTTAGGATCTTCACTGTCATTTGCCAGTCCACCAAACAAATAGCATTTGTTTCCAACCAGGGAAAAGCTGTGGCCCAGACGAGGACATGGTGGTGGGCCATTCTTGGGGGCTTTGGGCTTCAAACGTTTCCACTCCCATCTACTGGCCTGTTTGAAGTATTTGACAGAAATTAATGAATTATGACAAATATTAGGGCTGATACTATAAAAAAACAACAGTCACTTCTATTGAGCTCAACCTTAAAGATGATGCTGAGAGACTTACCTGTAGTTCATAAAGATCGTTGCTATACTTTCCGTACTCAACCATGCCCCCGAACACAAGGAGTCTGGTGCCGTCGCACACAAATCCATATGCAGCACAGCCGGGAGGAATGTCACCCCGGACAGCAGGAATAAACCACTGATTGGTGGCTGTTGAGAAACATATAGTTGCGTCATTGTAGGTTTGGATGAATAAAGTTCTTTCAGAGCTGTGTTGCCATGCACCGCGTTCTTTTATTCTGTGCAGAACAGGGTTATTATAGTTAACTAAAACCATAAAAAAAAAGTAGCTCAAAATGACTGGAAAAAAAAAAAAAAAAAAAAAAAAAACACTTTAAACTTATTTTAGGTAACTTCAAAAACAACCTCTCTCATTTCCATTTAGCTTAGCTTCATGTACTAAAATAACTAAAACTGACATAGTCTAAAATATTACGCTAATTCAAGTTATGCTTTGTACATATTTATTAATCAGAAGTAAATAACTTTAAAATTAATCAATAGAAAAAATAATTTAAAAAGAAATAAACCTGTAAAATGATTTTTTTTTTTTTTTTTTTTACAGAAAATTGATTCTGTAATCATACAGTATTTTTCACAAATAAAGAAATTGTTAAAAACATGCATTTTCATGCAGGCTACAAATACACACTTCAAAGGACCAGAAATTTGCTATATTTTGTCTGTGGAATTAAATATTTATTTATAATATAAATAAGAAACGTTGCTTTGGCAATTAGTTGAAATACTATTAAAAATAACTTGGTGTAACTAACAAAAATATTAATAATACTACAGACGATAAATAAAAATGACAACACAATTAGAACTCAACCTAAAAACTCGTTCAAAATGTCAATAAAAACTTCAATACTATCTACAGCAGATGCTTTAACAGCATCTCAATGATACTAAAATTATACTGATTCCACAAGACGACAGATGACCCATGAGCAAAACGTAGCGCATCTTTATATCACAATCTTAAAAATCATCTCTCAGCAGCATATAGTGCAATACATATTATTTTTCACGTAAAACAATGCTTTTTGGAGTGCATCTACTTCTTATAATTTCAAAACATTCCTCAGGCCTTCCCGCAACTTTGCAACATTATTTAAACCTCAACAAAGTTACCACACCAGAAATACTGCGAATTACAATATCTTCCATTCATCCCAGAAGTATTTTCATGGCAATGCGGGAAATATTGTGGGCGGGGCCTGTGTGTTGTGATGACGCAAGCGGCGTTCTTTTAACCCGCCATTTCCTCGCGTGCCAGCTCCAGTGCTCGGCTAGTTCTGTAGCGTTAGCTGACGCTTCAACCCATAAACATCTTAACACAACACAGATCAGCTCACAGTGCACCTACATGCAACTCCACATTCAGCAGACGATGCGCTGAAATTAAATGCACTAACGTTAGTGCAAACACGTCATGATTATGTGAGTTGAATTACACAAACGAGTGTTATATTTGTGCACATTCTTTACGGCTAGTTAGCTTATGCAGCTGATCACTTATGCAGATTTTGTGTAGCCGCTAACTGCGCTAATGCACCTGGCTAACCCTGTAAACAATTAGCCGAAAAATTGCTTAATAAAAATGAGTTGTGTAAACTGTTATATATGCAATTAATTATTTCATCTGTCAAGAAGCGTTTGTAATAAAATAGCAAATCTGACAACCAAGACAAGGCAGAATCTGGCTAGCGAGCTAATGTCTGCAGAAACAACATGCACAAACAACATCGCCTTTATTACCATATAATAACATCCTCACCTGTATTATAGACGTGCAGCTCGTCCACAATGCCTTCATTCCCTCCGCCGAACACCACCATCAGCTCTTTAATGGCCACGGCTCGGTGTCCGTGTCTCGGGCGAGGAACCGGGCCAGACCAGCCCAAAACCCTCTTCCAGCGCGGCTGCAGAACCGAGGTCCCCGAAGAAGCCATGTCCACTTCTCTAGCGAGACACAAATCCCACGCACAGCGCTGATTTTAGTTGGGATTCCAACAGCATTCGTGTGTCAAAAGCGCTATGCTAACTGGATTAGCCCGCTAGTACTCTGTAGCTTCGCGCTAGCTAACTAGGTCACCGAAGTGGGTTCGACTTCCACGCGTTTTTTAATTTTATTTTTGGCCAAATGCTCTCCAAAATACACTAAAAGACTCACGTATAGTAAGTGTTAGCGTTTATGCGCTTCGGAATTCAAAAGTATAGCGTATAAAAAAAAACGTCGGCCGGTTAGCATGTTAGCCGCTCAAATCTGCGCGAACCGCCATTTTAGCGGCAAAAGACGTTTTTCATCACGAGAAGAAAATAAACAGACAGACGCCGGCGGCTGAGCAAACGCGAATTACCGGCGAAACCAAGGAAAGTGACTCAAAACACACCGCGTCGCATGCAGATTGCCTCCTGCGCATTTTTTCTTAAATCTCCGTATAGCAAGCGAAAACGCGTTTTTGGATTAAATGTCTTTAACAGAAAAAGAAAAGCGCTATGAAGATGTGCGCGCCGCCATCTTGCAGAGGCTAAACGCTACCAGCAGCGCTAGCGCCTAGTTAGCTGCTAAGCTAACACACACAAGCTCGTGAATAGAAATGGGCGGCGTGAAAATAATAATAATGATGATAATAAATCATAATAGTAAAATGAGAGGTGGAAAAATATAAATTGAGAAAATTAATCTAACACGTAACGTTACAAGGCAGTGAACCGATATGGTGAGCGGAAAAAATAAAAACAAATAACGTTACAAATAATAAAAAAAGGTCAGCGAACCAAACAAAATATGAGCTTTTATTGAAATGGATATTACGGAAATCGTATTATAATACTAATACGTCCATTAAACCCCGCAGGTAAAATGTGTTAAAGGTTATAAAATTGACGCGTTTAAAGTCCGCATTAAAACACATGCGGAGAGGTTATTAGTGTAGCTTTATGTGAGATGAGGATTTTTCACGCCTCTCTTGTCTGGGTGCCGCCATCTTGATAAACAAACCAAACAATCCACCCTCTGGAAAAAAAGCTTAGTGCTTTTTAGTCATCCAAATGCATATGTATATTTATAAACAAATACACAATAAAACTCTTCAAATACAGATTGGTTTTCCTACAAAACAGCGCAGATCAGACTAAAAAGCTACTTACATTGGCCGCTGTTGTTAGCTATTAGCACACTAGCTGAAATGAGATCCATTGAGCAGCCAGTTAGCTTCAATGCTAAATAGCTCATTACAACACTGCAAATTCTACATACTCATTTGGCACAACAGAGAAAACGTTACAGGTTTCATGTTTATTTACTGTTAAAATTGCAAGTGTGATTTTATTCGAGATGCACAGTTCAGTAAGTTCAGTTATTGTTTCGTCCCTGGCTACTCGCTTAGCTTCCCTCAAGAAAAATGGCGAAAGAACCGTTAGCCGTCACAGAAAGCTGCAACAAAACTCGGATTCTGTCATTGCCTGGCACCAAATACTTACTCGTTCCGATTCGTTAACTTAATTTAAAAATCACGAGGGAGGACTCAGAGAACGAATTCGACCCTGGGTGCGCCTTTCACTGTAGATATTGCTAACTCTACATCTTTTCATGCCGCCCAGGAAGCCGCCATCTTCTTGACAAGCGCTCAATACCTCGACAGCCTCCAGAGCGCGCGCCGCGCCGCACACAACACCGCTGTCTCACTGTATGCGCTCAAATATTTTCTGGCCAGATATGATATATGTTTCCAAACAAGGGTCCAATCACTGCCTGCTTTTTTTTCTGGAAACCATATTGTGTTTGGAATGTTGTTGGATGACAAAAGGAGTAATATTTTCATTTATAAAATGTTGATTCTTTATCCATAAAATGTAAGAGTAACGCTATACGAAGACATATTTCAGTATTTTAAATACATTTTTTATGTAACTATAATTTAGCTATATTTCGAACTGCTGGAATGATAAGACGTTTGGAAGATGAATGAAAAATCTTTTATTGATGTGCTATGCTTTGTTATTTATTTGTTTATGAATGTCATTATAAATTATACCCAAATTTTACAGTTTAGAGTTTGTTATTATCGTAACAATAGGATTAAATTCATTTGGAACTGACATGTAGTGTAGCCATGCTCTGTTGTTTTTGCATATACAGTCATGGCCAAAAATATCGGCACCCTTGGTAAATATGATCAAAGAAGGCTGTGAAAATTAATCTGCGTTGTCAACCCTTTTGATCTTTTATTTAAAAAAATCACAAAAATCTAACCTTTCATTGGATAATGAGAATTTAAAACGGGGGGGAAATATCATTATGAAATAAATGTTTTTCTCTAATACACATTGGCCACAATTAACGGCACCCTTTTATTCAATACTTTTTGAAACCTCCATTTGCCAGTTTAACAGCTCTAAATTTTCTCCTATAATGCCTGATGAGGTTAGAGAACACCTGATAAGAGATCAGAGACCATTCCTTCATCCAGAATCACTCCAGACCCTTTAGATTCCCAGCTCCATGTTGGTGCTTCTTCTCTTCAGTTCACCCCACTCATTTTCTATAGGGTTCAGGTCAGAGGACTGGAATGGCCATAGCAGAAGCTTGCTTTTGTGCTCAGTGACCTATTTTTGTGTTGTTTTTGAGGTTTGGATTATTGTATGGTTGGAAGATCCAAACATGGCCCATTATAAGATTTCTAACAGAGTCAGTCACTTATTGATTTTTTTATCTGTTGTTATTTGATAGAATCCATGATGCCATGTGTCTAAACAAGATGTCGAGGACCTCCAGCAGAAATATAGGCCCACAACATCAAAAATACAGCCGTATATTTCATTGTACACATGGGGTACTTTTTATCCCAGTGTTCACCAAACCCATCTTGAGTGTTTGCTGCTAAAAAGCTATTTTTTTTTTGTTTCATCTGACCATAGAAGCCAGTCCTATTTGAAGTTCCAGTCGTGTCTGATAACTGAATATGCTGGAGTTTGTTGTTTTTGGATGAGCGAGGAGAATTTTTCTTGAAACTCTCCCAAACAACATGTGGTGATGTAGTTGCTGTTTGACTATTTTTTTAAGGTTTTCTGACCCCGAGACTCAACTGTTTTCTGCAATTCTCCAGCTGTGGTCCTTGGAGAGTCTTTAGCCACTCAAACCCTCCTTCTCACCGTGCATTAGGACGATATAGACACACGTCCTCTTCCAGGCAGTTTCCTAACATTTTATGTTGATTGGAAATTCTTAATTATTGCCCTGATGGTGGAAATGGGAATTTTCACTGCTCTAGCTCTTTTCTTAAAGCCACTTCACTAATTTGTGAAGCTAGATTATCTTTTGCTGCACTTCAGAAATATATTCTTTGGTTTTTCTCATTATGATGGATGATTAAGGGAATTTTGGCTTTGTTTTCCCTCCAGTTTATATTTCTGTGAAACAGGAAGCCATGGCTGGATAATTTCATGTTCATAATCACCCTGGAGTGCTCAAAATTGTGAATATGAATGGGAATATACTTCAGAGATATTTTACTCATAAGAATTTCTAGGGGTACCAATAATTGTGTCCAATGTGTATTAGAGAAAAACATTTATTTCATAATGATATTTCCCCCATTTTAAATTCTTATTATCCAATGAAAGGTTAGATTTTTGTGAATTTTTTAAATAAAAGATATATATACACTATCGGTCAAAAGTTTGGATTGAGTAAGATTTTTAATGTTTTTTAATGAAGCTTCTTATGCTCATAAAGGCTTATTTATTTGATCAAAAATACATTAAAAAAAACCAATTTTGTGAAATATTATTGCAATTTAAAATAAGTTTCTATTTGAATATACTTTAAAATAAAATTTATTTCTGTAAAGCAAAGCTGAATTTTCAGCATCATTACTCCAGTCTTCAGTGTCACACGATCCTTCAGAAATCATTCTATATGCTGATTTATCATCAATGCTGGAAACAGTTGTGCTGCTTAATAATTCTTTGGAACCTGTGATACTTTTTTCAGGATTCTTTTATGAGTAAAAGGTGAAAAAGAACATTTTATTCAAAATAGAAATCTTGTGTTAATATACACTACTGTTCAAAAGTTTGGGGTCAGTAAATTTTTTTCTTTCTTTTTTTGAAAGTAATGAATGCTTTTATTTAGCAAGGATGTGTTAAATGGATAAAAAGTGATAGTAAAGACTTATATTGTTAGAAAAGATTTATATTTTAAATAAATGCTGTTCTTTTTAACTTTTTATTCATCAAAGAATCCTGAAAAAAGTATCACGGTTCCAAAGAATTATTAAGCAGCACAACTGTTTCCAGCATTGATAATAAATCAGCATAGTAGAATGATTTCTGAAAGATCATGTGACATTGAAGACTGGAGTAATGATGCTGAAAATTCTGCTTTGATCACAGAAATAAACTATATTTTACAGTGAACAGAAAACCAATATTAGAAATTGAAATAGTATTTCACTATATTACTGTTTTTTCTGTATTTTGATCAATAAATACAGCCTAGATGAGCATAAGAAGCTTATATATATAGATAGATAGATAGATAGATAGATAGATAGATAAAATTTTGTTTTTCAGAAAAGGTTTTGTAAATAAAGTTATTGGAATATTCTAAATTTAAAGCTTTTAAGTTTTTATTTTGTCCTTTTTAAAGTTTATTCTTCAATGACACTTGTCTCCTTGGCAAACAAAAACACTAACTTTACATTAGGGGTGGTGGAATTAATGGCACGATATTTCTTTTTTTTCTTTCACTTTGTTTAGATTATCAAAGTTTTTAAACAATTTATATTTTTATGTTGGATTTTCAGTTTCAGATTGAAAGTTTGGGCTCTTTTTTGAAAAGTATCAAAAATAAACTATGAAGGCATAGTAAAAAGTTTTTTGTTGTTGTTAATGTAATCTTCATATAATAAAAATATAAAAAGGTGGAAATATTTTAGCATTAATATCTAAACAAAGTGGGTCTCCATTGCAGAATATATACATTCAGAAATCATGTAAAATATATTTTTATTAATGTCACAGAATCTATGGTTAACATGGTCATTTCTTGTGTCACTCTAACATGTTGTTCTACCATCTTCAATATTCATGATCTCTGCATGAAATAACTGATCTGATAATCATAATTCATGTAAATATTATATGCTTATTATTATATGCTTACAAAACACTCCACTGTCGATAAACAAGAGTTGTATTTCATTCACAAAAAATGCAGAGGTTTGATAAATGACCCAAAATGAAGTTTTTTTTCTTTGAAAAGAGCAGATTAAATTGTTGCATCTAAGAACAATTTTTTAAAGTTATAACATTACATTTTACAAGTCAGTGTATACAGTTATAAAGCAAAAGGCTGAATGTAAAAATCTTTAAAATTGCTTTTTAGGGCCCTGATTAAAAAAACAACACCACAAACAATCTGTGTTTCAAATAAAACTGTTTTGGCATTGCAGTAATCTAACTAGGAGAAAAAAAAAAATCAAACGTGCACAATGAAGATTTCACAGGCTAAATGTTTAATTTAATGTATGTAACAATCACCAGTTAGTACACATAGAAATAGATTAGTCATTAATGTTAAATAGTACTCTCATACAAGTACCCTAGGTGATTTGGCCATAATCCATAAGCTTGACATTATGTTATAAAAACAATATGTTGCTGAGAACTAAGCCTAAAACAACAACAAGCAACAGACAGACATTCGATCGCCAAAATAACAGGCGTATAACAATAAATTATGCACTTTTATATTTCTTTGGCTTGTCAGTCAAGATTCACAGGTTCATAACTACACAGCTTTCTGCATCCGTACCACTTTTCACTTGCTATTACCATAAAAAAGATTATTCATCTGCAGCTTTGGCCGAGGTATTTATAAAAGGTATTTTCTCTACCATAACCATAAAAAAGTACCATAAATATATTTGTGAATATTTCATGGAATATTTTAGCAACATTTGCTGGGTTCCTTCCTCCAATCATTCAGTGTTAAACTGCAGCAGGAGACTGCATGTTGACTCCAGATGTCTCACTTGCAAACTCATCACTCTCTTCTGGCTCCCTCGTTTCAGCATTCATCTCCCGGTCTACAAAATAATGGAAAAGCATAAATATACTATATTATTGATTCAAATAAACAAGCACTGCAATTTTGTGTTGAAACATTTTGGAAAGATCCTCTTGCATGTTTTTATGTTTTTAACTCAATATTAAATAATTCACACTGCACCGACAGAAGCAGACAACTGACACATTTGTTGGGTTTTGTCTACTCAGTGTGTTACACCTGTCGCTGTCTGTTGCTGCTTGTTTTCGCTGCATTTGTCGAGTCTCTGAATGTCGGAGAAGTGATGTACTGTAATCTGGTGGCCGTAGGTGTTGGTCTGCATCCATCGGTGCGAATTGGCCTTTAAAATGATAACTGAGCAGCTCAGTAGATCTAATGATCTGTTATGAACTGTATAATGTTTGTTAATGCTAATGAAAGTTATTATAAAGTGGTTTATAGTGATGAAGTTCTTTGTTGTTTCAACTTTATTCCATTGAATTTGTTGGATGTCTATCAGGCAGGTTTATTTTAGCATAATTCAGATATTATTACAGTTTTTATTGAGTTTATATTTTTATATTTCATTTTAATTTTAGTTAATGTTTTAGTCATTTTGATGTGTGATTTGTCATTTTTATTAGTTTTGTTTATTTTCCATTTTAAATGTCTTTTCATTATTTTTAATTTATTATTAGTGTTAGTTTTATTTAATACATCAAGATAAACTAAGATAAGATAAACTCTTTTATTCTTAACTGTTTTAATTCATTTAAATCAAATTAAATTAATTCCTTGCTTTTATTGCTGTGATTATTTATTATTTTTAATTACCATTGTGTATGAAATGTGCTACATAAATAAACGTGCCTTTCCTTGCCTTGCTTAAGTGAAAATGAGAAATGTTGCCTTTGGCAACTAGCTGAAATAAAATAAATGTAAGTTTTTTGTATATATTATCTTATTTCAGTTAAAATGTATTTCATTTCAAATATCAAAAATAGTTTCATGTCAACTATAATAACCTTGGTATCATAGTGATGAAAATCATGACATTTACAAATAACAAAATAAAAATGCAGACAATACATACAAATGCCAGATAAGACATACAAAATATGTGTTTATTGCTTATTGGGTCTTGATAGAATATGGGGGTCTTGTATTCAGCCTTGTATTTGTCACCCCAGTTGCACTTTGAATGTGAAAACTGAGTATTTGTGACTTGAGCAATGCCTCAAAAGCAAATCTCCAGACATCAGCCAAAGGGCAATAAGATCGAGCAGATGCAGGATCTATGGCTATTCTATATGGGTAATTTTCAGCTCAGTTTGAATGAAGCATTTGTTTTAAACAGTAATGTCATCCAGTTACAGTTGATTTGGACACTTACACAATGAGGCGCCTGATGACAGCAGATCAGAAGTTAAAATCCTTCCCTCTTCATAAAGCTCCATTTTTTGGACCAGTCGCTGCCTCACAGGATTAACAAACACTTTCTTGTCAGAAAAATCTGTAAATTCAGAAAAGTTCACACAGGGCCAACTAGAAAGTTATAATATCATACATTCAGAAAAAGGCTTTTAACTATTTATGATCTACACATTTTAATAACAAATAATCTCGTTACCTTCATTGGGACTGGACTGTGATGAGTTTTCCACTAAAGAACCACTTGTTTTAGTGCTCTGAATGCCACAGGCACCACATGACGCCGCCTGAGCTCTGCTACAGTGATTTGTCAAGTACTGAGAAAAGCCTTGACTCTCATCCGATTCACACGGCATACCAGAGGACTGTGAAGCCCATGATTCTTCATTCACCTCTGACTCTGAGCAGCTAGACTGAGTCACGACAGAGGTCAAGGTGGGACAGACAGTCTTGTGAAGGCAGGGGTACGTGTCCTCTTGAGGGTGGAGTTTGGAGAACTGATGGGTGAGAGAGTCCAGAGAGCTGCTGTCGGAGTGCAGAGGCTCAGGGGTGGATGGATGAGATGATACGGGAGACAATCTGACCGTGGTTGATCTGCCAGAGGTCTTCAAGCCTAAATGCACATCTTGAAGTGCTTTGAACACCTATAAAACACCAAAATAAAACACCAGAATAAACCTGATAATTCTAACTAAACATAATATTATGAAGGGGTATTATTGTTTTTAATAATCTTATTTTTTTCCTGATGTCCACTTGCTAGCCAGTAATAATTCAGCTTTTGTGACCGCTCTCTCCATTTGAACGGAACTTTCTGTTTTTGGACGCTGAGCCTGTGCCTTTAAGAAACACCCCCTTCACATGTTTGTTGTCAGGTGCAATTGTTTTTAAATCACTCCATTCTTTAATATTTAATAACTTCAAGAAATGCTCTTTTTAGTTCTGAAAATAACACTACATTTAAAAGACCGTTTAAAAGTTTAGGATAAGAAAGACTTATTTTATTTTATTTATTTTTTATGTCTCACCAAGGCTGCATTTATTTGGTGAAGCATACAGTGGCAGTAATATTGTGAATTTTTTTTACAATTTAAAATAACTTTTCTATTTGAATATATTTTAAATTGTAATTTATTTCTGTGATGCAAAGCTGAATTTTCAGCATCATTTCTCCAGTCTTCAGTGTCACATGATCCTTCAGAAATTCAAAATTCCAATATGCTGATTTGTTGCTCAAGAAACATTTCTTATTATCATCAACATTAAAAACAGTTGTGCTGCTTCATATTTCTGTGGAATCTATGACACTTTTTTTGTCAGAATTCTTTGATGAATAAAGTTTTTATTTGAAATAGAAATCTGTTTTGACATTATAATTGACTTTAGTGACTTGATCAATTTAATGCATCCTTGCTGCATAAATATATTCATATTCTTAAAATAAATAAATAAATAAATAATTACTGACCCCAAAATTTTTAATAGTAGTAAATTTTGAACTGTAATTGAATTTTTACTGTTCAAAATTAAAGAAAAGTTTGTTAAATGTGTTTAACAAAAACACACTACTAAAATGATAATATAATAAACAAACAAGCATTTGAATAGATTCTCCTACTTCTGTCATGCGGGGTCTCTTCTTCCGCCGTCGATCTAAACATTGACATGCCAGCTGAGAGATTTCCATTGATCCATGAGGGGAAGGTGTGTCTTTAGTCATCAGTCGAGGATCCAGATGTTTCCTGCAGATGTTCTCCGCTGCGTAAGCATAGGACAGCTCCCGCGAGTGCTTCCCTTTGCTGAAGCTTCTTCCATCATCTTCCTCCTCTTTTACTAGATCTTTCTGTGAGAAATAACAGGTTTAACCACCAGCCAACTCTACACTAACATATGTGAGTAAAATATGACTTCAGCTCTTCTTACCAAGTAAACAGTTCTGGATTGGCCATTGACCTCCAGAGCCTGGCGTCCAGTAAGTACCTCTAGCATGACCTGCGGTACGAGAGAAACTGGAGTGTTACTTCATCAAATATGGAAAGCTGAAAGCCCTTTGTAGTAAGAATGAGTGATAAATCAAATATTATAGTGATATCTCTGCTGAAGATATAAAATTAGGAAATACTGTGATAATGCTTCTCTTATACAGACAGTGAACCAATTTCACACGGCTTTTTTGTCTCACATGACAGTTGAATTAAATCATGTCTGCTTTCATATGCTGTGCATATTTGTGTTTTTTATTTTGGTACCTTTAAAGTACATATGATTTTTACATTTTCATTTTGTGCACATTTAGTAAAAAAGTAGTCATCAGTGTCTTTTCATGCAGAGCAAAAAACAACACCTTTTTACATTTTTTCGAGAGCAAATACAAAAATTTTAATATATTAAATGTTTTCAAAATATGGAAAAATAGTGAGATTCAATTTTTTTTTAGCTATATTGCCCAGCCCACTTACAAACAGTAAACATCACACACACACACAAAAAAAAAAAAAAAAAACCCTGAAGCAAATATAATTAAGGATGGGTCTTCCTTAAACCCAACTCAGACCTCTTTGAGTGAATCAAAGTCTTTACATTGGCCGTTTACTTTTCACACACTGTTACTCTAATATAACGTGTATACATTATTGCAAAATAATATTGTTGGTGAGAATGATGAACATACAATCTAAGTTAAAAACTTATCAGTGTTAATGAGATTTTGTGTCTGAGATGCATCTCACCACTCCAAAGCTGTAGATGTCGATCTCTACTCCCAGCTGTCCATCCTTCAGATATTCTTCTGGGAGGTATGCGAGAGTTCCCCGGACCGTAGCAGTTTGAGCCACGGTGGATGTCTTGCCTGGGGTTTTGTTGGGGTTCCGACAAAAACGTGCCAATCCAAAGTCCCCTAGCTTGGGCTCCAGGTGGTCCCCTAAAAGGATGTTAGAGCTGTAATAGAGGGAACATGACTGGTTGGTACCTTAATAATTAACATGCATGCCCAAGTGGAACAATATATTAAGCAAAAAGTAAAATTGTAGTGCTGGATAGTCTAGTGGTGAAATGCTCCTAAATTTCCAAGCATGAATTCTGACCCTTTTTCGGGTGAAGTTTTAGCAGCACCAGTTCCAAACAAGTTAACTGACCCAAAAGCTTCTTTTTTTTTTTTTAACTCATCCCAACGTAAAGGTTCTTAAAAATCTAATATGTGCAATCAGCTGCACTCACACTGCGTTAAAGATACCAGTAGAGAATGAATCTGCATCCATGAAAACGTTCATTCCATCAACTAATCTGAGGTCCTGAGAGATGTAGTTGTGAAGTCATTTGGGTCAATATGATTCCTGCAACAGTGTGATTGTCAGAAGCTCAAGCTGGGACTGACATTTGGCTTTTACGAGAGAAAACTTTCAGCAATGTGTGATGTGAATTCAAAGATGCCTGCAACAAAATGTATCTAAAATTAGTGACTAGTTGTTCTGTCAGTGACTTCATGTCTCTAATTTTAATTTATCACAAAGATATTTCATGATCGATCATTGCCGTCCCTCCCAAGCATTCATGTTTATCCCTATCAATTACTGCAGATTCAAAAAGTCCAGCAATGGCCTTAGAGACTTAATTTACTTTACCATTGTAAATTTTAGGGTTGGTAAGATTTTTTTTTTTTAGTGTTTTTGAAAGCCTCTTTTTCTCACCAAGGCTGCAGTTATTTGTTGAAAAATACAGTAAAAACAGTAATACGATGAAGTAGTTTTTACAATTTAAAACAACATTTCTATTTGAATTTATTTTAAAATGTAATTTTTGCTGAATTTTCAGCATCATTACTCCAGTCTGCAGTGTCACATGATCCTTCAGAAATCATTGTAACATTCTGATTTGCCACTTCAAAAATATTTCTTTTTAATATCAGTGTTAAAAACAGCTGTGCTGCTTTTTATTTTTATCAAAACGATGACACATTTTTCAGGATTCTTTGATGAACAGAAGTTTGAAGGAACAACATCTATTTGATTTTTTTTGTAACATTATAAACGTCTTTGCCAAATATAAGTATTAATTCTGTCAGAAAAAGAAAAACCTTACAGACCCCAAACATGTAAACCAGTGTACATGTGGTTTACATGTTCTTGCACTCACCTCTTGATATCTCCATGAATAAGTACAGGTGAACAAGAATGCAGGTACTGAATAGCTTTAGCAGTGCCCAGCAACACATTTACACGCTGTGACCAAGAGAGGGCGTTACTGTCCTGAAAGAAACAAGCGTTGTGAATGACAGTGAAAGAGTTAGATGACCTAAAATGACAATTCTGTCATCACTTACTCACGCGGTTATAAACCCAAGTGACTGTTTTGAGGGCTTATTTACTTACAATGACAGTGCATAAAAACAAGACACAAAAATAATAAAAAGCACCACTGAAATAAAAAGTACCACAGAAGTTCATATTTTGACTTGTGAGACCAGTGAATCTGGTGCCATATCTTTTCATTGATATTGTTGACATCATCACTGATGTTGTCATCACAATGATGACTACACTGACATCAAACTCTGCACAACAAGTTCTGATTCATTATATTTGTACATGCAGGCCCTCAAATGAGATTTGAAAGCCAGGTTGGACAAAACTACCTTTTAGAGGAAAAATTATTTAAATTTCATTCTATCGTACAACTTCAGAACACTTAAAATGAGTCATACAAACTATTTTTGGGCTCGACAGCTCTGTCCCCATTCACTTTCAATGTATATAAAAAGCGCACACAGGGCATTTCCTCAAAATATCTCCCTTAGAATAAACTCATGCACATTTGGAACAACATGAGGGTGAGCAAATGATGAAATAAGTTTCATTCTGAGTTATTTCATCAAAGAGCTATTCTTTGAATAGCATACTAAACACTGATGCAGAGCCCTTATTGTCAAGCAAGAGTGGTAACTCACCTCACATTGAAGCCGGTCCTCTAAAGAGCCCTCGGGCATATAAACATATATTAAACAATAAGTTTGTCCTTCTATACTGTAGCCAACAAAGTCCATTATGTTGGGATGTCTGTATCTGTGTAAGAAAGAGCCTAATGAAAAGCCGTGTAGCTTTAGATTATATTGCATAACATTTAACAAGAGCATTACAGTAGCTGAAGGAAGCAAAGCTTGAGAAGGCTGAAGTGTCAGAAAAAAAATTACCTAATTAAGAGACAAAAGGGTGACAACTAACCACAAAAAAAAAGTTTTGGAGGGTGTGCTGTAGACTTTCATTTTTGGGTCATGAAGAGGTGTGGTGCATAAAGAGCAATGGAAATTTCAAGCGGATAAGTCCCATTCTGTGCTTCTGCTGAACAAACAAATAAAATCACAGCCAGACTGAAAAAAAAAAACAATTAAAGGAATAGTTCACACAAAAACAATGAATAAATAAATTTGAAAAAATAAATTTGGAGAAATTTAGCATTACATCACTTGCTCATCAATAGATCCTCTGCAGTGAATGGGTGCCGTCAGAACGAGAGTCCAGACAGCTGATAAAAACATCACAATAATCCACAAGTAATCCACACCACTCCGGTCCATCAGCTGCTTGTTTGTAAGAAACAAATCCACCATTAAAGGGATAGCTCACCCAAAAATGAAAATAGTGTCATCATTTACTCACCCTCAGGTAGTTCCAAACCTGTATGAATTTCTTTGTTCTGCTGAACACAAAGGAAGATATTCTAAAGAAAGTTTGTAAACAGGTTTTGGGGCACCACTGACTTCCATAGTAGGAAATAAAAATACTATGGAAGTCATTGGTGCCCCAGAACTGCTCTATTTCCCACATTCTTCAGAATATCTTCCTTTGTGTTCAGCCGAACAAAGATATTCATACAGGTTTGGAACTACTTGAGGGTGAGTAAATGATGACAGAAATTTCATTTTTGGGTGAACTATCCCTTTAAGGTGTTTTAAATTTAAATAGTCACTTCTGGCCATAATCTATATTAACGCTTCCTCCAGTGAAAGAGTCCATCCCCCTTTGTCCTCTCACATCAAAATCCACTGACATATTTGTTTAGAATTTATTTTGGACTGTTTTCACTTGTAAACCGAGCTTTATCTGTGCGTATTTCTCTCTTGATTCGGACAAGACAACTTCTTCATTGGAGTAAGTTATATTATGGATAGAGGGCTCGTATTTTTAGCAAAGGTTTGAAGTTAAAAACATCTTAATGATAGATTTGTTTCTTACAAACACACAGCTTTTCATTTTTACAAGACATTAATTGATGGACTGGAGTGGTGTGGATTACTTGTAGATTTTTGGGATGTTTTTATCAGCTGTTTAGGCTGTTAATTCTGACGGCACCCATTCACTGCAGAGGATCCATTGGTGAGCAAGTGATGTAATGCTCAGTTTCTCCAAATCCGTTCTGATGAGCAAACAAAATGATCTACATTTTGGATGACCTGAGGGTCAGTACATTTGCAGCAATTTTTTTATTTTTGGTTGAACTATTCTTTTAAGACAAAATAGGAAGGACAGATTTAAGGCCTGAGAACAGGAAGCATAAGCCACAGGAGCAGAGGATGGACAGACAGTTTCTTACTGTGATAATTTTTCTACTTCCGTCCTGAAGCTTTCCTTCACAACATTCCAGTTCAAATGGGAGTCCTGCTCCAAACACCCACATGAAAAAGAAAGAGAAAAAACATGAATTCTTAGGAAACAAACTGAATGACTCAATAACAGAACGACCAAAATCATAATTGTTTGCTTTGTTAGTTCCCGTCTAATACCTCTTTCAGCTTCTTCACAGCAAATTCAGTGTTTCTCATCACAGCTTTATACACGTGTCCGAAACCTCCTTCTCCAATCTGCTTGCACGGGGAAAAGTTGCATGTGCCACTCTGGATTTCCTCAAACGGCCAGCTCATTGCAGTAGAGGAAAGAGGAGGGGGATCAACGTGGTTCGCACACGGGCACTATGAACAGACACAAATGTGTAATTGAACAGTCAAACCTAGCAAGTTTTTTTCTTTTAGCTGTTTTAATGGCTGAATTTCTTTTTTCTTTTTTAATCAAATGAAGCACCTCTATATTTGAAATTCTTGAATCCATAGAGTCCATATCAGGCGGTGGGGGGCTAGGCTTGGGTAGAGGCCTGACTTCTGGAAAAGCAAAATGACCATTTTTCCCACTGATATTCTGAAGCAGTCAACTCGCATTTTTAAAAGGAATATCATGTTTGACAGATGCAATTACTGAACTTAGAATAAAACATTACCGGGGACATGGAGAGACTCTTTGACAAAGGTGGCTGCACTGCTTTGACATGCAGGTACTGGTGGCTCCGTTGAAGGTGACTGTTGCTCTGAACGAAACTGCCGTATACGTCTGCCTGTGGAAATGCATGCAAAAGTACATTAATGGATTTATTTTCTAAATATAATGACATGCAGTGTCTGCACAAAAGTAAATCATAAAACTGAAATATATCAGTTTTTCTACATTATAATTTTTCTATTTAGTTTATTTTTATTTCAGTTTTAGCATTTCAACAGGGGAATATTTCTAATTGATCGTTTGCATTTGTTTTTACGTTTTTATCAAAAATATATTTTATTTCAGATTTATTTAAAATTTAGTTTGAACACTTTTTAGTTTTAGTTAACAATAACAATATTTCTCTAATATTATTACTGATTACAATCTGATATATAAGACATAGTCATTTATCGGCAGATATTTGGCTATTTTGAGATTACTTGCCATTTGCCAATAGCAAGTTTATAGATCAACAAAAGTACTATCTCTCCCTTATGTCAGTTCCAATATATACTGTTAGTCATGTCAATGAATAATACACAATTTGATAAAAAAAAAAGTAGTGAATCTGAAGAAAATATTGTGTTAAAAACTGTAATTTCAATTGCTTTTACTAAACAAGCATATATAAATTTATCTGCATTATATATGCAAGTTGTTGCATTTTGATGAAAGATTATAGGGACATTTTTTTTCTTTGAAAAAGCATGCACTGATGAATTATGCAAAATGAAATGGAAACATGTTTTAACAAAGCAAATAAGGTCAATTTGGACTCAGTTTAAGATCAAATAACAATCCTAATTAGTTGTTGCTGTTGATTTTTTTTTTTTTCAGTAGATGTCAGAGGTAATTGACGTAATTGCTAGTGATGGCGAAGTGAAGCGTTCTGAACCAGTGAAGCTTTCAACCCAAATGTATCGGAAAAAGGTTCATTATTCAAAGCTTTTTAAAACGGTTCATGCTGTGGCCATCTTGTGGTCATAAAAACATATAACACCTATACATACATATAACACCTTCCAAAGTGCTGCGATTCATTACAGCTCCTGGTTTCACATCTGGTTCTACTACTGACTCCTTGTTTTAATTTGTTGTATAAAAATAATGGCCATTGTCAAAGTCATTCATTTGTGTTGGTGTACTGCCACTAAAATAATCCAAATAAATCAAACAAACTCATGAATTAAATCTGTGATCTGTCAGTGTTAACTCTGCCTCAGACCTTAGATTATTTCGTGCCCAAAGTTCATTTGACCTTAATATATAAATTGCGATAAAAAGAAAACAATTTCCTTTACATTATATTACATTATAATGTGTTAGCATTATAATGTAATATAATGTAAAGTAAACAGCGCTGAGGTTTGCATCGTTTGAACCAGATACTGAAGCAGTCAGGCGAATAAAGCTTCGGACGTCATAGATCACGTGCTTTTGGCAAAACGAATCAAGCTCTGATACAGCGCTTCAATGTGAAACGTGTTGTTTATTTTTTTTTATACAAGCTTCGGAGTTGAACGTAAAACATCACTAGTAATTGCTTGTAGCTGTAACTCCGACAGGCTCTCTGGTGATCAGAGAACAGAAACTGAAACAAATAAGCATGTGTGACAGCATTGTGTTTCTGCACAACTTAAATGGTTTACTTGTCAATAAAGTGCCTAAATCAAGACCATCAAGTGAGTTTCACAACAACCCCAAAACCCACCTGACAACTTGGCTGGTTAGGGCATGAGATGTGTTAGAGACAACAGAAGCAAGCAAATGTCACAAGACACAATGATACAGAAAGCATACATACATTCAAGGATGATATCACGGGGCCTAAACCACTGCAAGCCCTCAAGAATCTTCAGCAGTTCTCCAACCGTCCCGTTGCGACAGCCCCATTTGCGCATCAGTTTGTCTGTCCGTCTGGGGCTTTGCTCCAAAAGGTGTAGTTCGGTCTGGTCCGATATTACCTGTGAAGCTGCAATAGACATTAAAGCACTGTTTTAGTTTAGTTTCCACCAAAATACTTTAGTTACTACAGTAAAAACATCATAATTTAATATGAGATTTAGTTCCATTTGAGAAAAAGAATCATTCATTCCAAAACGTCATGAAGAATCATTATTATGACTGTGTAGAAAGTTCTAGCTGACATTCTCCAGTTACCTGGATAAAAGGACAACATTGGCAAACATTTACTTCACATTAATAGCATCTTATTTAAACTCATTTCCAATCCCATGATTCCCTATTGAAAAGGAGCTGTGATTTGAATAAATCTCAGCATCTCACCTGAATCAATGGACACAAAATAAACCCCAGTGATCCACGTGCATTGGTGAACTTTTAAATCAGATTATTAATTATTTATCTTTTTATTTAACTGTTACTCCAGTGTCATCGGTCATCAGGCAGGGCAACAAATCTGACATTTAGCCAAACATTTGCAGTTACCGCAAATACATTCATAACCACGCAAATATCATTACAAAGATTTACAAACTTTATTCACAACTAAACTAAGTAAATAAACCATGGCTGTAATTAAGAAACATTTCACGAACTAAACAAAAACTTAACTTTTGACGTCACCGCTCAGATGGCTAAGCGAGTTAGCGAGTGTGCTAATCAACACATCGAGTTCAGATTTAAATAAATTACTACAACACCACCCTAATAAAAACCTAAACACAAATACATAATTCTTACCGAATAATATCCAGTCTAAGCGTGAAAGTGAGTCCATAACCCGTGTAAAGTGATTCATAACAGACGCTGGTAAGTTGTACAGAAACTCCCTGTCAAACTCCGCTCCAGACATTTTCAAAAACCCTCCGTGTTTTCCCTCACTTTATCTTTTTCGTCTTTGCTGTGTTAATCTTTTTAATCAGCGCTGATATTGCTTTACGTGGTCCTTGGACGAGGGAGTTTCCTGCTTGTGGCTGCCACTTGTGTTAGTGGTCTTTTTTTCTTCTTCTTTTACTTTGACTCACCACCACAGCCGTCACAACCGTGCTACTCATGAATATTTATTGCGTCACCTTTAAGCCGGTGCGTCATCTCATTAATATTCATGAGCCACCATAGTCTTCCCCTGCGTCCCAATCAGTGCGGGGCTAGTTACTCAAAGAATATAATATTACTCATTACTAGTTACTCCTTTCAAAACGGTAATTAGTTACATTACTTTTTCTTCACGCCCCACAGAAATTCTAACTGTGTATCTTCCACATAAAATTCTATGAAAATTCTTGAATGTTACTAACAACATATTTCTGCCTCATCATTTGACCAAAATCCACATTGGATCGCAGTCAGAAGTTATTACAAACACTCAATGATTGATAGTGAGATTCAAATAGAAGAAGTAGAAGTTGTCATGTGTAGATTGAAGCTAATTGTAATTTCTCCGTCACAAATATACGATCATATTTCATTATGTATTTTATCAAATCACATAAGTTTGTAAGAAACTGTTTAATTTTCCGAAAAGATTTTCAATTATAGTAATATAATGTACCACATGCTGATCAGAGGGATGTGGGTGGGATGTAATGCCAGAGTAAAGTAAAGCCACATCTTACACAAGAGTGTTCAGATCATCTTTTTTCCTGGCAAAATCAATATAATGCAATATTTCTATCTGCTGAATGTAAGCTTTTCCATATTCCAAGCTTGCCTGCTGCACTGGGGACATCACGTGCACGTGCGAGTCGTGAAAATTATGAAAATAAATCTAGAAATTATTTGATTGTTGGATTTTAAATCAGAGGGTCGAGGCATCAGAAGTAACTATGTAACTAAGCTGTTTTATGGATGGCAACTGTAATGTTATTACTGAAATCTTATTAGTTATTAGTTACACTATTAGTTACTGCCCAACACTGGTCCCAATGTCCATACTATTCACTCTATCTGCCCTAAATAGAACTGAAAATGACTAAAATCACATAGAATTTAGGATGGATAGTATGCACATTGGGACGCAGGTTTTGTGAAGATATCGCTCCTAACTTTCTAACGTTAGTGGTTGAAATCTACTTAAAGAGGCCAACGTCACATTACGTTTATTAATATTCACAGTTGAGTTCGTGAATTCCTTCACGTCTAACTTACTCACATCTTCCATTTCCTTTTTTCCACATTTAGTAATAGGGTAAATTTCACTGTCCTGATATTAAGTGCTGTTTTTTCATTTTGAGGCATTTGCTCAAAAATTTAAAGTGATGCAATATGCCAGACAAATTTCTGTATTACAATTGTTTTTGTTTTTTTTGTCTGAGAAAGACATTAAAGTTGCATTTGTATCAAAACATGAGAGATTACTATATGAACTTAATGTAAAATATGAGCAACAAGCATTGTTATAATTCAAGTTCAACTGCAAACCTCAGAGAAAAACTCCAAGTGAAACTGAAACGATGATTTTGCTTTCCAGATTACAGCCATCAGTATTTTTCCTTGTTTACGTTTTTTCTAACATTATTAAATTTATAGATAAAACCCTGATGATGAATAAAAACTGATTCATTTCACAATAAGGAAACAATAACATTGTTTTGTTTGTGATGTGAGTCAAATAAATGTTTTAGACAGAGAGCAGGTAAATGTTGTTTACTATTGTGTATCTGTTACATACGGCAAACAAATGATACAGTAACACAGTACTATAAAAGTAGACACAAACTATACTTTTCACTTTCAGGAAGGCAAGGACTTAGCTTGGCAGATGGTGAATAACCACTGACACCTAGTCTGTAGGATTGTTTGGTTAAAATAACATTTTTTTTTTAGATACATACTACCCATCCCTTTTATTTAAAACTAAATTAAAAAATAATATGAAAACAAAACAGCTTTGGACAAAGGTAAAAATTACATACAAAAAGTTAATGGGTGTCCTGCCGGGAAACATACTTTATAAAGTGCAGATCTCAGACTCGTCCTTCCGGTCAAGGTTGAAGTTTTTTTGTCATAAAATGTAATGTGATTGGAAGATTATGTTTGAGGCCAAGTTTTTTTTTTTTTTTTTTTTTTTTTTATGGTCGTGTTAAAATGGAGAATATTTCCCAACAAACACACGTTACTTAATAATCTGTGAAACATTCAACATATCAGGGATGAAAAAACATCAAAATCCTATAGCTTTTTACATCGTCAATATTGCCCAAGTACATCTCCCTAATGTTATCCTTTTTTTTTCTCAATTAAGAAAATAAAGCAAGGCAAACATATTCTTGATCTCTATAAATCCTTAATACATCCAAAGCACTGAATACCAACAAGAGGCAAACACAGGACTCGGAATAAAAATACAACTACAGTATAAAGATAAATTCTATTACTGAAACTTCAAGGCACAAGACTATGTTAAATAGACCATGAACTTTCTACCACGGTGGAACTGGAATCTATTTCTTATAGTTTAACTTCTGTTTCATTTGACTTGAAATTGTCCTCCTTGGACGATTCAAAGTGCTGCATTTTAGTCGTAAGGGTAAATTTCTTTTACTTCAGTCCTACTGTTACACAAATCAGAGACATACTAAAGGAGAAAACTCATACGATCTGCTGGGTATACTATCGTACTATTGCTATGAAGATAAAATGGTCTATTTCAAAAGTTGGATTTATAATTGGAAAAAAAAAATAAAAAATACTACTAATAAAAATAAATCTAACACAGAAATCTACAAAATTACTCTAGCCACTACGAGGAGTGGCGTTTGAAGCCCAAACTCCAGCTACCATCAGTTAAATCAAAAAATACTTCAATGAAACAATTCTGTTCATATTAAACAGACCGAAGTGCACAACCTTCATTAAACAGAACACATTCAGTATTTTATACCTCATGAAACCCTTCGGATTCGGTTGGCGTGGTTGGGCTCAGCTCTTGGAGTGCTGTTTGAAAACATCTTATATATAATAGTAAAGGGCAAGCAATGTCCTATCTTCTAATGGCAATCATGCATATTGATACATGTTCACGTACATAGCATGTATTTTTGGCTACAGGGACACAAGGACATTCCAAAGCATATTTCACTGCCAGAGGCACAAACAACCCAAACAAACAAGGAAATAAAACAAACCAACATATATAAATAATAAAAGTAATCTTCTTATTCTGTCTTTACCCATTTGTAGGGCTCCATTTTTGTCAGTGGGCTTTGAGCGCTACAAAAGGCAAGAAGTTCATAAAGCAGAGGGTTCTTAACCATACATCATTTCTAGGTGGACACAAACGCCCAGCCGATGGAAAAAAAGAAAAGAAAAATGAACAATGAAACCCTAGTTACAACAAACACACCAGTGCACGTTCTACCAATGAAAAATGACCAAATAAAATCCAAGCATTTGAGTAAATTCACCTTCCACGTTGCTTCATTGGGATAAAGGTGTTTCTTTAGAATCAAAGGTCACTTCTACCACCTTAATAAGTCTCCCAAAATAAAGGCACTACCCTTTCTGTTTCAGCCAGACTGATGCAGCTTGTGTGTCGAGAGTTGAGTCGTAACTTCAATTCATGTCTGGAGGTTTCGTTCCTTCGCTACTGTTCTGAACCTGTAACTGAGAAATGTGCTTGCTGAGGAATCCATTCGTCTACCTCCGATCTCCCGTCTGAGTTTAGTCAGATCAGGGTGACGTTCACCGCAGACAGGTCACAATGTCAGCCGCCGGTTAAGTGAGTGCTCAAACTCTGCCGAGGACAGAGGGTGAGCCGGTGGACACTTAGTCTCCTGTTTGACCTCAAGCAATTAACTGAGTTTGCCTTTGCAGCGAGGACCAGACCGTGCGTTCCTCTGTCTTAAAAATCCATTTCCTTCATCTGCTTTTGACTACTTGAAATGATTACATAGCCCTTGTTCGGAGCGGAAACGCTCTTTTATTCTCTGTGCCTCTTCCCCGTGAGGGTCGAGGGAGCGGGAGGCTGGAGGAAGAGAATGGAGACGCTTTCAATCTTAATAAGACTTGAGGGGAAAAATAAATATGCAATGCTTCTCGTGATTGTCAATCGTAATTTAATCTACACATTTAGCGACAAAAAACGAAAAGAAAAAAAAGTTAAGATTCCAGATCACGAGTCTACTCTAAAAGACACTTGGAAAAAAAGGAGCGGTAAGTTCTCTCTCGCATGCAACTGAACCCCTAAATGACAGCAAGTATCAAAAACAACACCCTACTCTAGATGAGCTACCAGACGAAAAGATTTAACAAGTGCTGAGTGTTATGACTCTGATTAAGCTTTAGATGTACATATTTTTCAGCATTTATGTCAGTGACAATGCACATCCATCACCCAAGTCACAATAACCGTGAATGTATAAGATTTCATACACAAACAAAACTGAACACAATACTAATAATAGAAAATAATAGAAAAAAAGAGCAACTCCTCACTCAAAACAGCAATTACCGTCAAATAAAAAATTATAATCTGTGATAACATCAGACCCAGAGGTCTGTAATAATTGGTTTTATACATGATAACTGAAATTGTATGGTTTGGATTTAATGTTTATATATATTTATTTTAATTTGATTTATTTCTATTAGATTAAACCATCACACAGAGTTGCATGTAACTGTCAAACATCAGAACATTTACTAACTGCCTTTGTCATCTCATTACTGGCCATAAATATGTGATCTCAAATACTTTAAGTTAGAGATGTTGTACTTGGACTCGGACTGCAATTATGAATGAACTCAGACTTGGTTGCACTCGAGTGGAACTTGACATGGATTATGACGTTTCAGACCTTCTTTACTGAGTACAGTCGAATCCACATCATGTGTAACATGATAGATAAAAATAAGTAACAACATAAAATTATGATGACAAGACATTAAAAACGGTTTCCCAGTCAAACTCAATTGACTAAGGACTTTGACTCGACTCGGACCTGACAAGGTAGACTCTGACCCAACACTATTATTAGTGAAATGTAGCCTTTATGCATGATAATTTGGTAAATATGGGGTATTTTTACAGAAAAAGAAGAATGGCTCTTTATAACGACATTGAACATGCATTCTATTCTAACATCTGAAGAAAGTTACAACCTCCGGACATGAAACAGAAGTCTGTGCAAGGCTAACCAGAAAAATATATGCAAATAAATTGGTAGGCTTCTCACAATTCCAATATTCGATTCTGTGAAGGTGTTTTAAAAATAAGGTGCAATTCATCTAGAAGAAGAAACAAAAATGAAACAGAAAAAGTGCTGTGAAGTTTCTGTAAAATCCTAATCAATTTTACATAATCAACAAAGAAGAACTTCCTCAGTTTTGGTTCAGAATTTCCTTAGGATTACGTTTCATCCCAAAGGTACAATCAAATTAATTACTAAGACATCTTTAGTATGTCCAATCTCTAACAACTTCATGCACGGAGCCGTGATTTGGTGTCCTTCTTTCTGATTGCAAATGTTCTCTGTCATTTTGAAAAAGTAGGCTTTAGAAAACTAATAGAACTATTCATGATTGCATGGTCTTGTACAATGTATGCAAGTTTTTCTTTCATTTGTTGCCAAGTAATGTTTCATAATACTCATAATTCAAAATATTTACGTATCTATAACGTTTGACCCTCATTGTTAGTGTTGAACCTGGCTTTATGTACAAGAAAGACAATGTCGGAGTACTGTAATAAATAGTACGCAAAGCACGCAAACATCAGCAACCCATGCATTTGACACAGCTACAGCCTGACAAGACATTATATAAATATAGCCATCTATTAACTTTCCCGTCAGAATCGTTTTTAGAACAGCAGCTCTATGGGATTAGTCTATAACCACACACACACAATAAAACCAAAAGCTACATCATTTGAAATGGTATGCTTTTTTTTTTTTTTTTTTAGGGATTTGTGTCGCAAGAACACAAGGCCACTCTTTAAATTGTACTTCACGGAAAAAAAGCAGGTAAACATAACAAATTCCTTTTCTCATATTCTTTTACGCGAATTGACTTCTACTCCAGATGCTACACTGGACTGTGCTTTCAATATTCCCTAACAAATACATTTGTGCTTTATCTTCCCCACCGGAGAAAATGAAAAATAGAGCTTTCCGCTCTAGTCGCATTTTCTCAGGCACCGCCGAAACAGGTGATTAGGTTAACCGAACTACTGACAATTAATAGACATGTGCGCTTAAAATACCAACAACTCAAAGGAAATACTACTTCCAAATTCAATTGATCTTCACAGGCCAACAGGCTGGAAATGTCAGCTTGGCACGAACCCACAACTAGGAAGTTCTTTTCTGTCGGAGTTAAGCTAGCGTCGTATTTCAAAGATGAGGATGCTGCAACAGCTGCGTCCGACTCAAATGGAAAAGGTGGAGATCGGAAATGTGGCCCTTTTTTCTTCAGCTTGCCGTCGGACTTGCCCCTTCGTTTTACACACAAAAGGAAGAACACACTGATAGGACACCTTTTTGCTAGGGTTGAGATGACATGACTATGAAGCTTTTTAGTACTTTCGAGAGCATTTTTGATCGGAAAGTTTCGCTTTACGACAACTATGGCGTGTGACTTGTGCATCCATTACCACTTGAGTGTGTTTCTACTTCCTACAAGCTCTGACAAAGGAATAACTGGTTTAGGTGAGTGCTAAGATATACTAATACAAAGATATAGTGGAAAATAAAAGGAAACCATAAAGAAAAAGTTTAGCAGAGAATTCATCCGGAAGCAAAGAGAATTATCGCCCCGCGTCCAACCCACAGAGAGAACAAGACACAACAGCTGCCTTTTGTTTAAGTACGTTTACATTTTTGTATATTTTTGTTTCCTTTTTCTTTTTTTCCTCAGTAAAAAAGAACGAAAAATCACTCGTCTCGCCACGACCGCCTCCAACTCTTCGCACGCAAAGCCGCTGCCGATCAGTCACTTAGTCAGTCAGCTCACTGGCTCGCTCACTGGTGTCCGGGACTCGACCGTTTCCTCTCGGCTCGGCCTCGGAACGGCGGATGGAGGAACAATGTCTCTCAGCTCCTTGCCATCCCCCGTCACAGTCGTCTGCTGCCCTCTCAGGTCAGAGGAAGCCATCTTGCTTGCGTTCTGAGCGTCCCTGCTTGAGGAGCTATCAGTTCTGGCTTCCTCCCTGCAGGCCACATGCTCCGCTTTGGGCCTGGAGGTGCTCAAGTCCTGGGGTTCGTTTTCCGTGGTCGCAGGCGGCCCCCCTTGCGTGGAGTGACCCAGGGAGAGCTGGTGAGCCTGCGGAGTGTAGGTGGAGGGCGGCATGCCCTGCAGATGGTGGTATTGGTGGTGGTGATGATGGTGGTGGTGTTTAAAGTGCTGCCCTCGCTGATCTCTCTTCTTGTGACTCTTCGGTCCGCTGCCGCTGGTTGCCGTCCCGCTGCCGCTGCTGCCGTTCCCCGGATCTGTGGACGCCTCTTTGTGCTTCCGGCCAGGATGCTTGTGAGACTTCTGTCCCGTTTCTACCTCCTCCCCTGTAGGGGTCACAGTTGATGCAGTCAGTCGTTTTGCTATCACCGGTGCGAACGTCTCCGTCGTGGAAGCGGCGGTGGATCCTTCCAACTCCTCTAAAGTCTCTCGAGTTTTGCGTTTCTTGATGGGAAGCGCCCTTTCCTGAACAGGCTTTACGGAAGACTCCTTCTGAGCTTTTTTCTTGGCCTCGGCGGTGAGAATGGCTGCGGCGGCGTACGCGGCGCCTGAGCCCGTCCCCACCGCTGACTGCGAAGCAGCTGCTGGCTTGCGGCCACGTTTTTTGGGCGCACACGGTGGTTCCTGTTCCGATTTCCGCTTGCGGCCTCGGCGCACTTTGGCAACTGCCGCTTGCCCAACTGGAGCCCCTGATTCAGTTTTGGGGGCCACAAAGGGCATCTTTACGAGGAGTTTTCCTGGACTCTTTTCTATGACACGCTTTACAGCCACCCCTTCCGTGGCCTGCCGTACCTTGCCGCTGCCTTTTGGCCGCCCCCTCCCACGACCAGAGGGTTTGACCACTTTAGGCTTCTTTGGCGGTCTCTTTTCTCTGCGAGAGGGGCTCCCGCGGCCCGTGACTGTGAAGTCAAAGTCATTGGGATCTGTGGTGGTATCGCCCACCTTTTGGAAGTACGCCATGAGCTCCACTTTGGAACGGAAGGCTTTCCCTTCTGGGCTGAAAAAACAAAAACAATATATTTTATATTATACAAATTGATGACTGTAATTTTAAGAAAACAATTTGAGAGCTTGAGAAAGTTTATGTGCACTAAATTTGAATTTTTAAATCAAATATGAATATTTTCTTGAATTCCAAGAATTTCTTTTATTCTTATTAAGCACCCTTTAATAAAATGAAATAAAAGAAAAAAATTCATTATGGGAAGTAAATCATGCAAACCCGTAGTCCAAATACAAATATTTTCTTTGATTTCACATTTATTTTTATTAAGCACCTTTTAATAAGAATAAAATGAAATCAAAGAAAAAAAAAAAAACAGTGGGACCCATGACACATCAGTCAGTGTTGAACAGCATGCACCCGTATTCATTATGTCAAATTGTTTGGCAGAACAATACACTTCATACCACTGAATTATTTAGCCATACAACAAATCATATAAATCAATCCACATTCGGCTCTAAAACACAAATCTCTGTGACCCCGACCAGTGTAATGCACAACTCTCTCTCTATACTTGTAATTTATATTTATTGAACAACCACTGACTTGTTATATCACGCTTCAAATGCTGCTGGGACCTGTTACACAAACTCATCTTACACTGGAAGTGACACGCCACCTCAGACAAATCAGCCATGAATCCGTGATTAAAAGGCCGTTCGTATCAAGAATGATAACTATATTAGCGTCCACACCAGCACACAACAACGCTCTGCTTATTATAAGCACATGCTGCATTTATGTCGTCTGCCACTTTAAATGCTCGAGCTCTGTAAAGCAGAATGGATTCTGATTGGCTGTCTATGTTTTTCTCATTCATTAGCTAGAAAAAAATAATTTTGGAAATGATTCCAACTATATTGATCCTCTGTGCTGTTATCATTAAAGTTGTAGCTCTGGTGTGGACTCTGCTATTCTTTTAAATTTAGAATGATTATTAAAACTGTATCTTTATTGGTGTTAATAGACTTTCAGACTTCAATGATAATAAAATGGGAAAGTTTCTTACTCAAAACATCACTATAAAACTGACTTTGTACGGGCTGAAACAATTTCACATGTTAAAACTACATATAAATATGGTGAGCAATAAAAGATGATTTAAAATTGTAGGCCAGAAACCAAAAACATCACAAGCTTTGACGTAACGGACAGAAGTATATAACAAATAAGATTCAAATAAATAATTCATGATATACGTAAACATATGTAAACGGGGAATATAGCATATCAAATGAGGGCCTAACTGGTACTTCCAGTGTTAACAGGTTTCGTTTTGTTGCACAGCAGCATGCCGTCCCTTTTAATCAGCAGTCAAAAACTCTCCAAACACAATAACTTAACTTTCATAATGACTGATTTGTTGCATGTGTGTCATTTGCACGCAGCATTACGAAACGAATATCATCTCAGTCGCTCTCAAAAAAGCACTAACTTCCAGCAGCTTGTACTAACTTGATCAGGTAGACATCAAATTTTCCAGCAGATCGCCCCGACTTGCGCTGTTTCAGCTTGCGCGTCCAACCTTGAGGCAGTGAAGGGTCGTCATACAGTGGGCCTCTGTCCCGAATGATGGAACGCCGCTGCTTGGCCGATGCGGAAGATTCTGGAGCGCTGAGAGCAGCTCCAACTTCAGGGTCAACGGGTTCAGACTTCCCTGCCTCCGTCTGTTGTCCAACATCCCCCTGCGTAAGGAGGGGCGGGGGTGGAGGAACGGACACTGTGGCCTCGAGTTTTTCCACATCTTGCCGTTCCCTTTTGTTTTTCTTCTGCTTCTGCGTCTTGTCTTTTGAGCCCTCCTGGTCTTCATTCTTGTCCTCACCTCTGCTGACAACACAAGAAATAAGTGGCACACTGAGACAGGATGACAGTCTTATGGGTCCGTATTCAAGTCAACCGCTTGTCTAAATGTCTATGAAGTATTTTTTTAAACTGAACAGAAGTGCTGCGCTTGCACGTTTGCCATCGTAAATTCAATAATTTGGCATCAAAGCATGCTCATTTTCAGATCACACAAGCTCTATTTAATACCACCAACGAGCAGTCGAGATGTGGCCTGAATTTGAAGTGTTAGCATAAAACTCGGTTAACCGAATAAACTGATGCAATTCGCATCTTAACATCTTTAGGTGTCATGTGAAACCTGAGTCTAGGATGTGTCTATTTTGTAACTTCAGGAGAAACACGTTCAATTTGATTTCTACTCTGCTTACAGACACACGGAAACCACCCTGGAGGTGTCGAGACGCCCATGTCAAGCAAAACCTTGACGTGGAGTTTGAATCATTGCGTCTTCAGAGGAGGGAGGAATTTCCCGCTTGTCTGTGGTTTGTCATTCAAAGCCGACAACAAACTCTTTGTAATTTTTACACAATGATCAACTTAACTGGCAGATTACTCTAAAAACATGTTTTTGTCCACATGGTGGTCACAATATTTCGCCCATAAAAACATCAGATCACCATGAAACAAATACACTGTGAACTTCATTTCCATATCGACAGCAAAGAAAAACAGAGATTTAAAGGGAAAAAAAATAACTAACCAAAACATGCTGCCTACTTATTTTGAACTTTTCCTTCACTCATCTCTTACAATACTACTTGCCTACTTTCAGTTTACAAAACTTTCACAGCCAGACCGAATTAAATGACACATATTTTAGATTTTCTTAGCATTTACAGTTACTCTACCAGGGTGGAGACTGTAACAGATCCCACATGTTTTAAGCTCAAATGTTGTCACTTTCGATGACAGTAAAGTGTTGAAATTCAGAAGTCAAACTCAAGTGATGAACACATCCAAAAAGTTTACCAGGCACATAAAGCTGAAACAAATAGTTACTTTGTTCTTTTATGTTACATTCACTTTAACATTGACTAACAGTCTGCAAATATAGTCGCTGACATGTTTCAGTACATAAACAAGAGTCACCACACCTTCGAAGCACACAAGTTAAAAACAAACATTCATTAGACGGTATTCAATTTTAGCACATTATCATGCTATATTGCAAATAAAGGTACATATCTGAATTCTATTTAGCCAATTTATGACTATACATGTTGCACTTAGTATGCATGTGAAGTATAGCTAGAATATTTAATCTGCACTATGAACCGTGAGTTAACAATGTGGAGTAGCATTTCCCACAATGCAATTTCACAGATTTTAAAACTTTAGTAGAGAGCAACAGTTGGGTTCCAGAAGCAGAAATTACATTTTCACCAAAGAGGACTTGATTTTTAACAATAACATATAAACCTTTCAAGAGCTCAAAGACTGTTAAGCGATCTTATCATATATGCTTCTGTAGAAGTCAGCGAAAACTTCCTTTTTAAAAGTTGCTTAATATAAATTAATTTAAAATGGTTTCTTTAAAAAAAAAAAAAAAAAGTTAAACAGTGAAATTCCCAGTGAAAAACTATGCTATTCATAATCCTAAAATGAGATGCACATCAAAACATTTATATAGAAATGGAAGTCGCGGCAAAATATTTCTGCAGTGACCGCTCACTCTCAAAAAGCATTGCAAATAAAATCAACAAGTCTCAAACTACTTAAATCCATATATATAAATATTCTGCAATGAACATCATTTAGAATGTAATGCTGTTTTGCTTAAAATCAACCACTTTTAGTTCTCACATTTTTTAAAACAATTGCATCACGTTTCATAGGATGAGTATTTATATTGAAGACCTGGCAACCCTTTAAAATGATTTAAATGCTTGGTGACACATAAAAGAGGACTGACAGCATGAGATAAAGAATCTTTCAAGCAGTCAGGATCAAAATGATATTAAAACTAAAAAACAAAGTGGTTTCCACTTGACTTTTAAATAAAACATTCTTAAAATAAGTTTAAAATAATGAACTTCTAGTGTTTTAACTAATAAACCCAAACTGCGCTACATTCTCAGTGATATTCACTTGACTTCTCGATTTATATCTTTTGAAGAGCAAGTGTCGTGAATATGCATTTCTACAATTACTTTGTTAATAAACCATCCAAGAAAATAAGTCTTATTTTAGGCAAAACCTGCATCAGGTAATCACTTTAGCAGAACATATATGCCAATTCTGACATAAAACATTTTTGGGAAGTTCACGTCTTGCAATGTGACTTGCAAAATTTTTTATATATATATATATATATATATATATATATTGCATATATGTTATGCATGCAACTTTTATGACCTCATGTTAAATGAGAAACTACATGGAATATTTGCATTTCTTCAATATTTGTAAAATGATCCACACTGCAGGACCACCTAAAATGAGTTGAAGACAATTACGTTATTAAAAGTCCAGTCATATGACCTAATACAATTTCCCTTATTTACGTACATTTTAACTTAATCTTATGCATTCACATTTATTCATTTACAACTGTATCATGTGTGGCATGCTCCATTAAATTATTGCTAGGGCAGATACTGGATCATTTGGCGTAGATGAGATATTCTGTTTGTTAGCCATGGAATAATTTATAGATCTGACCTTAAGCATGAACTACCCATTTATGAGATGAACACAAATGAACACCAGCACGTCGTAAGTTTTCTTTAAGCCACGACTTTGTTGGGGGCAACTCAGTTGAAGAACCATAATGAAAGCTAACTGGTATTGGTCATAATTAAGTTTTTATTGTGAACGTTGACTGTTCAATTAAGTACTAAGTAGGAGGCGGCGAAGGCCTTGAACCTCAGCTGGAAATCAATGAATATGTGCATTAGACATCTCCTCTTATGCAACCTTATCAAATATAAACAATTATTATACCATTTTTGACAATCAAGGACCATGTTTAACCGTAATGAACAACTGTCTTTGAAAAGACATCGAAAAACTAGAGATGGAGAGATGGTAACGGTGTTTATTTGAACTTCCTTTTGACTCACGATGTTGAAAATTTGCCCCACTGTAAAGCTGTAAAATAAAGATCATTAGAGAACGTTTTAAAAGAAAATATCCTTTCAGTTTTTCTACTTTAAAATTTAATGCTTAATTCAATGTTACTTGCCATTCTCTGTAACGTTCTGTAAATTTTACTAGCAATTTCTGAGTAAAAAAAATACTCCCAGTACATTTTAGTGACCAAATGAAATTCATAATAAATGTTCAAATAACCTGTTTACAGAGTTAAAACTATAAAATATTCCACAGCTGGCAAACAAAATGTTTCATCTAGACAGTATCTGCCCTTGCAATGAATTCATGGAGCATGCAACACAGGAAGAAGTTGCAGAGGAAGCAAGTTGAGGCTTCGAGACCTGTCACAAGTAAAAGACATGAAGCATTGTGTCTTGCATGTCACTCAGTTCGTGCAAATCCCCCTGCAGTCGACCACACACACACACATACAGACAAATATGATGCTGCTAGATCCGTTAGCTGGCTACCGGAAGTCAGCTCAACAACATCACCAGCCTGCTCTCACATGGGAGTGCCTTGTGCATTGCTAAAGCAAGCTGACTATCTATATTTCAGTGATGCCAGAAGCACAACAGTGTGTTTTGCACCTGGAGTTACATGGTTTGCATGCTGCAGGGGCAAAACGAGCAGCAATAACAACACAGAGACGCACGCACACACAGAGAAATAGCACACTGGCCAACTTGCTTGCATATGCAAACTTGGTAACGTTACCTGATGATGCACAGAGCTACCTACAAAGCACAACAGCACTGCACTGGACTAAAACGCATCTTAACCTCATTTCTAAGCACTTAGGTAAGCCTTTCCACAACAGGACAGGCAGTTCTATCTGGAGCAAATCTCATTTCGGTCCCCTGCCTTGTCCTGCAGCGCCACAAGCAAGCTAACTTACTTCAGTCTGCTGTTTTTGACAGCTAGCGAGCGCTTCGGAATTAAACAACACAGGAGCGCCGTAACATTCGCGCGAAAGAGCCGCGAACATCAGCAAAACAAAACCTGCGTGCGTCCAAACCCCCAGGCAGCCCTTCGCTCCAGATTTCAGGAGAGTTTATGAAGTAACGTCAGAAAACGACACCGGACTAAAGCGTGCCGCACAAAGTGTCCGCTGATCGTGGAAAAAGAGCGGGAGAAATGCGAGTGACGTATTCTCAACGCCTTCGCGGGCTAGCGCGGCTAACATTTCCCCTTCAGCCTGCGCCTGCCTCACAAAATATCACCGCGACGATCAAAACCGACGCCATCGCCGCTCGCGACGCCTGACATTGGAATCCGTGACAATGGGAATGGATGCGATTCACACTTACAGTCTCTCCTCTCCGCTCTCTGCGGCGGCCATTTTTATTTAAATAAATAAATTTCCAAAAAATCACGCAACATCTTTGTGGGTACCCCTCACCCTCCTCTCCCACTCCCTCTAACACAACACCATCCTTCGGACGCGAGATCTCGCGAGAGGTGGAGTGGAAGGGAAAGGGGCTAGCGCGTGCGTTCTCGCGAGAGCTGAACGTGGATAACCAGAGAGGGAAACAACGTCCAGGGCGAGGAAAGCTGCATTGCACACCAGAATAATAGTGCCTAACTGTATTGTTTCAATCTGCGATAAAGTCCTGTTTCTTTGGGATAAATCCATGTCAAGTTTTTCAATGTGCTTTCAGAGATTTTTGCCTTGTAATAAAAGTGTAGATTAGTAAAATTTATAAACCCCTTTCAAACAGGCCTGCACATCATATATGGGAGACTAGGAGTGTCACAAAAATACATTTTTATTAACAAAAATGACTGTTTACAGTTCTATTTAATTCACATAACCTATGTGACCCTGGATTCTTCTTTTATGCCAAAAATCATTAGGATATTAAGTAAAGATCATGTTCCGTGAAGATATTGTGTAAATTTCCTAGCGTAAATATATTAAAACTTAAATTTTGATTAGTAATATGCATTTCTAAGAACTTCATGTGGACCGCTTTAAAGGCGATTTTCTCAATATTTTGATTTTTTTGCACCCTCAGATTCCAAATTTTCAAATAGTTGTATCTCGACCAAATATGGTCCCATCCTAACAAACCATACATTAATGGAAAGCTTATTTATTCAGCTTTCAGATGTACAAATCTCAATTTAAAAAAAATTGACCCTTATGACTGGTTTTGTGGTCCAGGGTCCACATATTATTTTTATATTTTTATAAGTATTAAAAGTTAAAAACATTGCAAATACAGCAATTATCCTGTACATTGTTTGAATATTAAAAAATGCATTTTAAACTGCATTTTAAAAAAGCATATGACACTTTGCTTTTTAAATCCATTTTTGATGCCGATTTGTTTGTTTTTTTGTTAGTTTTTTTTCAAATGATTGAAATTACAAACCTAAGCCAGCAGGAATAAGGCTCTTTATGCCAGTGAAATTCATATGTTGTGCAATTTTAACTTTCTTCAATTACACATTTTGCTTGACATTGACATTTTCATTGCTCCAGCTGTGAGCAATCAACAAGTGTTGCGGGGTGATGTTTGCAAGGTTGACGTTTGTAATCAATGTTTTTTTCAACTTCCTCTTTTGACACATGAATGCGATAATGAGGTAATAAAAAGAAAGAAAAAGAAGAAATGAGAGTACTATTAGGGGACGTCTTTACTTAGAGGCCTACAGTCGAAAACGTGGTATATTCACAGACTTGGCAGAAAAGAAAGACACTTGAAGAAATGCACATGTAGGCTATGTAACCATTACCTTTAAAACTGAATCAGCAGCAAATGCAAATCAAAGACTATAGAATGACTCTTAAAGGGACTTTGATGCAAATGATATCATGAAAAACTTTTAAATAATTGTCCCATCCATATTAGATTTTACGTGGTGAGATTTGTATGTATTTGGATTGGAGCTCTTGAGAATGTTTCCTTACATTCAGCTGAACTTATTTTAGTCTCCCATCCTCCTAAAATAAAAAAACACTTGCTTGGGTATTCAACAACACTCGCATCTGAAACAGCGAAAACAGAATAAAACTGACAGCTACAATTTCTTGAGAGGCACTAAATCCATACTAAACCCATCACTAGATAGGCTTAGAATAGAATATAATGAAATATGTACAATGTTAGATAACAGACAAAAATACACAGATGAATGCTCTACTGAGACATTTCACAGCCCCATATTTGAAATTTGAGGCATTTTAGTCGTTTTCGATTGCATTTTTGCACCAAGCACTGCTTAATTTCTGACCCTGTCTGTAAGACACAAAATAGTAGTGAACGAGTAATATATATCGGCAAGGCCTATTAAACAGCATATATCTGGCAATTTTAAGATGATCAGCACATGTTGATAACTGTGCATGCAGTGCTACAAATGACATTTCCTTCTCAGTACCAGGAAACTACCAACAGTTTTCAACATTTGAACAAACAATTTTATTTTTTTTGTTATAGAGAGAGAGAGAGAGAGAGAGAGAGAGAGAGAGAGAGAGAGAGACTCAAATATATACACTAAAAATCATCAAATGTGCAATTTGTAAACAATTGCTTGGCCTTGCTTTGTTTTAATTTACAGTATTGGGACTACAGTAGAGGAAATCTACGTGACCGGCACACTTCAATATAGGGGTGGGCGATATGGCAAAAATATCCCATCACATTTTTTTTTCAGGAAAATCACAATTCATGATTTTATCATTATTCTTTGTCATGTTGATTTTACTATTTTGCAAGTTGTCTGAGCAATACAGCCAAACTACTTTCTCTATTTTAAAAACTGAATGAATGAATGAATGAGAGGATTAAGATTTAAATGAATTAATAGGCCTATTTTTATTTAGCAATGATGCATTAATAAAAATGTGATACATTAAAAGAAATGCATCAAAAATATGAAGCAGCACAACTGTTTTCAAATAATAAGAACTGCTTCTTGTGCAGCAAGCAAATCTGAAGGATCATGTGACTCTGAAGACTGGAGTAATGATGCTGAAATTGTAAAATACGTCACAACAGTACTGTTTTTACTATATTTTTGATCAAATAAATGCAGCCTTGGTGAGCATAAACAAAAACATTACGGTCCCCAAACTTTTAAACGGTAGTGTATTTGTAAGAAACATTTCTGAAAACTCAAGACATGGAAGGAAATTGATTTCTGGAAATGAATCTGTTGTGCTGTATCAAGGTCTGAAGGTTAAACATAAAGCAAAGCATACAGCCTCCGTGGATTTGATTGTGCGCGTATCGAATGTAGGCTACTCCACAACATCGCGCGGACTAATGCGCAACCACAGGCCACATTCACCTATATTCTCCAGCCTGTAGGCGGAACCAATGCCGTTCGTGGTGATTAATGACACGAATTGAACTGAACGCTGTGCGTGGTGTGAAGCCTTTGTGTTTTCCTATTAATCATACAATACTGATTGAAGGTTTGCTTGTTTTTAAACCACTTCTGTTGTGTGTCCAACAACTCCTCGCGTTCTGCAATGTGGGCCACGGCATTTTCGGCCATCGCTGTTGTTGTCTGTGCCGTGAGTAGCGATAGAAGTTTGGAGGACAAGGGCCGCGTTGAACTGCAGCGAGCGCGTGAACTGTCGCGGCAGCCGCGTTATGGCGAGTGCTGGTCTCGAGCGCTGGAGAAAATACAGTCGAGCTGCAAAGAGTTCAGTGATGATGTGCAGAGCAAGATCGCCTTGTCCTTCACACACTGCCACCTGCAAAGGTCAACAGCTCATTTGTCTGGAATCAGCTGAAGGTTCGCTGGTCTTCTGTGGTTTACGGTGACCCCTAAGAGACCAGGGGTGCGTTTCCCAAAAGCAACTATAGTGGCAAGTTCTGTCATTACCAATAGAGTTCAATGGAACTAACGACCGTAGTTAGCTAACGATGCTGTTGGGAAACGCACTCCAGACTGGGAGACCAGCGAACCGGTTTGTCTTAGTTTAAAAATCTGTTTTGATTTTATTTGAAGCAACAGCAAGTGTCTATATTAACAAAACAATATTTTCATATGGCTTAATTTTATTCAGTATATTAAAAATGCATTATTTGCATTTTATTTTCATTAACATAATTTTTTATTCATTGCATTTCGAATCATTTTTTCTCTGCTGTCAATCACCATATCTGAACAAACCAGATGAGAACCACTAGTTTAGCCACAGTGTTTTGACTTCATTCAACGTTAAATATTCCCTGTCTTCTGTCTCTGTCTTATAATTTATTGCAGATCAGGTCGTAGTTTCCCAGAGTGTCATGAAGATAGTGATGTCAAAACCTGCACCCAAGACATGGATCCTGTGGCCTTCAACACCTACACTGAGTTTTTTACCCATGCACACAGTATATGTCATTACTTGCAGAGTGAGCGCTGGCAACAAAGAGCTGAGAACACCATTCACCGGTACAAAGGTCCCTAGATGCATATTTTGAATTTGAAAGGTATTTATGTGCATAAATTATTAATGTGAGCCAATGTTCATCTGTGTTTCAGGTTGACTGAGAGTTCAGCGGGGGTTGCGGAGCAGTTGGCCTCCACCCAGCGGATGGCAGAAGATCTGGTCGTGGCCCAAAGTGCCGCGCTGAAATCCCAGGAAAGCATCCTTCGCAATGGAGAGGAACTCAAGAGCACCCTGCAGGACTCCACTCAAGGTGATGGCCAATACAAATATGCTTATTGAAGTATGATATCTGGTTTAGAATCACTGATAGTGAAAGTTTTAGCAATCAAATGTTAAAATATTCATTTATTTATAAGAAGAAAAATAAAAATATAAAATGAAATTACATTTTAAAGGCTGCTAATTTAGGCATCGCATTATAATGTACAGTACAAAAAATGGATATTCATTTTGAGTTTTAATAAAATTATATTTTAAAGTCTTATTAATTTTTTAATGTTTAACTTTAAGTGAGTATTAGATTATAGCAGAGGTAATTTAAATGTAATACTTGGGGAAATGAGCATGCACACTGAAATATTCAGTATTAAAAAATGTGTAATATTTGCCAATAACCAATATGCTACCAATATATTATACATCCTTTGTAATTACTTACAGCTCCAAGGTGTAAAGGTCAAAGGTCAGGTTGAGATGTCACAATCCTCCTCTCTCATCATTTAGATTCTCAGATCATCACTGACTCTTTTACACTTATTTTATGTCAGTTCTTGCACGTATCTGCAGTTAAATTTATTCTGGAATTAATTCACTCTTAACCACTTAACATGCAGACTTCTTTCAGACTGTTTTGTAGATAATTTCAGTCTGACAGAAATGTCTTATTTTTTGCATGTTGTAGAGATGAGGCAATCAATGCCAATCAAAGTGAAGTATGTGCTTGACCTCAAAATGTCTTGTCTTTTACCTCATTCTTTGCTTGTGTGCTGTGATCCACACTGAGCTAAAATGTTTCAGGCCTGAGAGATGTGTTTGCGGAGATGAGACATTCTGCGCAGGAGCAGCAGGTGGCATTTGCGGAAATCTTTAACCGTGTAGCTTTCCTCCAGAGCTTCATTATGTCTGAAACACACACGTTTAGTTCCCTCTTCTACAACGCCCTGGGCTTTGGCACCTCTTTCCTTCTGACTTCTGTCCGGCGCACAGCTGGAGCAAGGTGAGTATAAACCTGATTGGCCAGTGCAGTGCTTCTAGAATAGATGATGCTGTAGAAATAAGTAAAAGGGTCTTCTTCTATTTTTTTTTAATTTATGCCCTGATTTTTTTTTTACCTAAATATTTTTTTTTCATGACCCTTAACTGACCCTTTTCTAAAGAATTTTTTAATAAATATTTTATTTATTTTTGCTGCAGTTTTTTAATAATGTTTCTGTGTAAACCTCCTCTTTGCATGTGAAATGAGAACTGGCACTTCTCTTTTTGGTCTCTTTTGGTCTCTGCAGAGTAGTAGGTGCTACACACAGTCAGAAACAGCACTGGTTGGACTAATTTTCCCACCTCAGAGTATGCATAAGTGTGCATTTGTTCAAATTTATGCGTGTGCCTTACATCACAAACTTTCACAAATTTGGAAAAAGCCAATTTAAAAGCTTATTTTTAGTTTAATATTTTAATTTAATTTCAGTTTCTTAAGTTTGAGTGTGTTTCATCATGTGTGCATATGTTGACATTCATCTATCTGACATCAGAAACTTGCACAAATTTGAAACGACATTTTAGAAACTAATTTTTAATTCTTTTATTTTTAATTTAATTTTAATTGAATATTATGTTTTGAAGTTTGAGTTTTGTAGCAGGCATTATGGGTGCGTATGTTCAACTTTATTCATTTGTCTGAAGTCAGAAACATGCAAATTTAGAAAAAGCCAGTTTAGACGCTTTTAAAATTGAATCTAAGTTAATGTTTTAATTTAATTATTTAAATAGTTGTTAAATTTTGACATTGACATTGATGCATCATGTTTCATTTTAGATTTTTCCTTTTTGGACTTGTGGCTTTGAATATATACCTCGAAAGGATGATCTGTAAGACGGTGTTGGAAAACGAGGACCATGGTTTTCAACAGATGGTAAAACTACTGCATAATACTGACGTGATCGGCGTTGTCTAGGTTTAAAGTGTGGAATTTAAGCAAAATCTGCATACTGTCAATCATGGTTTTATTGCAATTTTTTTTTTTCCTCTTTTGCATAGGAGAAAATCGCCTTTTTAGTTGGTCTTCTAAGAAAATCCATGGTTCTAATTGGCTGCCTTGTTCTGCTGTACTTCGCTCTGCGCTACCGCAATATCAGCCGAGAGAGTCTTGAAATTCTGAAGGAGCTCAAAGAGACTCGCTCTGATCTTCAGCAGGCCTTGCAAAAAGCAGGTATCTCCAAGAGAGCAGGTACCTTGACATTTAAAGGGTTTAGTTCCAGAATTTGTTCTTGATCTTTCTTATGATACCTTCTAGAATGTCTCTCTGCATCTGTGGATGAGTGGAAGAGGTCCAGACAAAAACATTGGCAGAGCAAGTGGGAAGAGAGAGATGACAGTTTAGTTGTTCTGCATCCCTCTAGCGTCGTGAATGCGGCCATGTCCACATTCTCTGCGTCTCCAGACAGTAAGCGCTGCTTCTGAAAGAGCTGACATTTTAATCAGTCCGCATGTTTTAGAAGGTGTCTTGAGCTCAAATGTGACCCTGGACCACAAAACCAGTCATAAGTCGCACAGGTAGCAATAGCCAACAATATATTGTATGGGTCAAAATGATCGATTTTTCTTTTATGCCAAAAATCATTAGGATATTAAGCAAAGTTAATGTTCCATGAAGATATTTTGTTAATATTTCCTACCGTAAATATATCAAAACTTAATTTTTGATTAGTAATATGAATTGCTAAGAACTTAATTTGGACAACTTTAAAGGCGATTTTCTCAATATTTAGATTTTTTTTTTGCACCCTCAGATTCCAGATTTTCAAATAGCTGTATCTCAGCCAAATATTGTCCTAACAAACCATACATCAATGGAACGCTTATTTATTCAGCTCAATTTAAAAAAAATTTACCCTTATGAATGGCTCTGTGGTCCAGGGTCACAAATGATGATTTAAATTTGTTTTATAAAAGATACATAGTTCATTATGTAATACGGTTTAGTTTACAGTAATAATTAAGTTAGTGTTCTAATTTGTTGAACTAACATCCTATTTCTGATGTAAATTGATATTGTCTTCAGCAAGACATTATGAGACACGGAGCACCTCAGAAACCCTGAAGAGACGTCAGCGGCGCACGTCAGGGTCTCGTTCCCGGACGTCTTCTGTCACGGTGTACAGTGTGCTGGTGGATGACAATGAGGTGCTGTACATACATTAATATATGTATTAATAGGAATGTTACTATAATGTGGTTCCTTTCCAGGAAGATTGTTAGTAAATAACTTTAGAAGCTTATTTAATAATTTGGGACAAAGTTTTGACGTTTGAATGTGTTTCATAGTACAGTGAACTTGATATCGACCCGGACATTGACATTGATGCATTGTCTCATTTTAGATTTTTCCTTTTTGGACTTGTGGCTTTGAATTTACATCTTGAAAGGATGGTCTAATGATGAGCTAATGTGGTTACATTCCAGGAAGATTATTAGAAAATAACTTAAATTTCAATTTGTTCCTCTCACAAATAATGCATCATATTTACTGAACGAAATCCAATATTTGTTTCTTATTGATTTTGTGGTGTTGATTGTTGAAGGCCTAATCCTGATTTCAAGGTAAGAATTACAGCCAGTGATAAAAGAAAATGCAAACATGAGCAAGTTGTTTTCTGCTACATCCATAGAGTGTTTTGCTATATCCATAGAATTGCAGATTTTTTGAATAAAGCTTATTTGTAAACCTGTGTTTATGTAAGTGTTTGAACATGTTTTTCCACTCTTTTGCAGATAAAACTTTTGACATTTGATTTTGTTATTATAAGTGCTTTAAAGTTGATATATATATATATGAAAATATACTAAATATAGTATTATTTTGTGGAAAAATCTGTACGTGATGGAAAGTTTTTGATATTTTTTAAACACAGAATCATCAAATTAGATAATATTAGGCCTTTTTTTCACAAATCAGCTGATTTTTTTTTATTTTTTTCCCCCCCAAAATGCAGGGCTGTGAAATATTACATTAAAAATTCACTCGTTCAACAAAAACATCATTTGTCAGTCATTTTTGAAGTTTCTGAATTCTCAGCTATATACAGACATTTCTAGCACTTTTCTCAATAATATTTATCCATTTCTAGCAAAGTAATTATAGATGTTTATTGCGAAAACCACGTGGCATGTGATTTCCAGCTGTATTTTGATTGAAAATGTCTGTATGCTAATGTATTGTCATCGTTTCCCCAACAGCCGAGGTATAGCCTGAGAAGTCGGAAATCTTTGTGTGGTCCAGAAATTAGCAGAGTGAAGGACTGATGCAGAATATCACAAAAAGGTTTGATTGCCACCTAAAGATCTGATCCAGTGAATAACAGAGGTGCCGGATCATTAGAGAGATCTAAAACCTCTGAAAGATGGAAGATCACAGACATTTTATCCATTTTGAATGTATGCTTCCTTTTTAATCTTTAAACATTATATATATTTTTTTTCAAATGTGTTGTTTTTACATAACCAATAAATAAATTCCAGTGTAACAACTGAAGGTTTAACTCTGTAAACTTCTTGCCCTTTACTACAAGCGCAGCAGGTTATTTGTGTATCTGACTTTATAAGCAAGACTGACATCTAATGGTCAAACTGTGTAATCGACGCCAGCAGTTATAGAAAAGGCTCAAACCACCTTCCTTAGTCAAATACTGTCATCTCAGTAGTTAGTGGTGGGCACTAGGTTGCTCTTTTTAAGTTAAAAGTGGATAGATGCAGTAATAGATTTAGAATGGTCTGTATGTCCTTTTAGCTCCAATGATTAAGCAGTGATAAACATGCAAAAAATGTATTGCATAGAGAGACGTGTGAAGAGTTCCAGTCCTGCAGCTGGACACAATCTACTGACTCAGCCTGTACGAACTCAACTTATATAAACATTGCTGAATTTGATGGTGCCCTTTCACCCATAACATGTTCATTTATGGGAAAACACACTCCGAAGGTTCACACTGCTGACAGAAAGGCAAAAAGCCGGGTTAATCTCACAAAACCTGTCATGGACATCTCAGAGCTACTTTTACTCCAAGATCATAAATTATTAAATTAAAAAAAATACATAATTTATTGGTTACAGGAACTGACATCTAAGGTTAGGGGCCAGCATTTATTTATTAATTCATTTTTGCTGTGACATCATTTTCATGACAAACTAAGCATATTTTCTTTACAAATTACTGTAAACCAAAAAAGAAGAAGAAAAAAGTCATGGATTTACTTCCTTTAATTTGTTAATTTTTATTTATTGTGATATGGATATGTTGTGGTTTTGATTATTAAGATCTTAAATGGAGTTAAAATTAATTTGTCACTTAAAACAATGCATTCATCATTGGCTGTTAAGGGTTTTATGGACAATGGAGTGGTATTAAAGTAATGACAGCCAATTATATCCACCCAAATTCAAAACTGGTTAAAAGTTCAGGTTTTTTTTTCCCCTCCTCCCTCTGAAGCCTTCTCAACTTGAGCTACTGGTGCAATGTAGGTCAGATGGGACGAGTCCATGTTTACAACCACTTAAGCTCTCTTCCAAAATTCACATATTTTTATGGGGTGTAAATGTTTAATTTATGAAATACAAATATATCTCCCCGATTAGAACACACAGAGGTTTCTTTTCAGGAAGGGGGAACGTTCAAATCCTTTGAAAGTTTTTCCTTTGCATCAGATTTCAAGCACAGACCCTTAGGAAAAGAAAACGAGAGAGAGGGAGAAAAAGAATGAGAAACAGACTTTGGGAAAAGAGGAGAAGAGAGATGGAGGGGGTTGAAGCTCGGTTTCATATGTCCTGGAGGAGGAGGAGGTTTTCAGTTTAACACACTTTGGCGTTGTCGAGTCCCACAAAAGAACAGACAAGCAACCGGTGGAGAGCGACAAGAATTGTAACATTGCAACATTCTAACAATGGAACGTTGCGACATTGTAACGTTTGTTTTGTTTGGGGATCCCGCTTAAAATACACGCCGACAGCCGGAGGAGTTTTCAAACGGCGAATGTGGATTGTGTTTGAAGCAGCTGAGTGTGCATATTTTTGGATACGGTTTTACCGAGAGGAAACGGGATAAACCGTCTTGATAATAACGACAATATGCGGCGCCGTTTACATTCTGCAACAAGAAGTTTAGGAAATATGAAATGGGAAAGTTCGTTTTAAAACGCGAGTGTCACTAACAGAACCAATGTGGTCCTTTGAAGCTCTTTTGCTTTGGAATCTAATGTTATTGTATTCTGTTATGGATTTATAACGTTATTCGTTGCTTCTGTACATTCTGTGACCGCAACACTACTGCAAATGCCATAAGAAGATGATTGATTTTCATAAAGGTCATTGCGCGTTGGGAGTTCTTTCTATCACACTTGCTTGGACTTGTATGTGGTTCTGGTTAAACTGATCGTTGATGGCTGTTTCTGTTCGGATTTACTGTCCACCGGCTGATCAGGGGGGATCGATCCGCCTGATTCACCCTTTCCAGCATCTACAAGAGGAGGACGACCTCGGGACGCAAGAGTGGCTGGTGGTTTTGGACCTGGACTGTTTTGAAGATTCGGCTTTTATATCTGGACCTGGATTATAAAGCCCGTTCCCTGGAAATCGTCCGCATCTTGTGTCCTGTATGCCTGCGTGAGGGTTTCGCAGGCAGTGATGCAGTTGAATCGACCCAAGAGCGCGCATCTCATCAGCTCCAGTCCGCACAATTCATCCTCCTATTCCAGCCAGTTCAAAAGCATGCGCTTCTCATACCACATCAGCAGCGGTTTACCCAGTCCACAGCCTGCCCTGCGCAGATCAGGTGAGTCTGGAGCTTATTTAAGGCTAGATGCTCTGACATGTGTGTGCCATTTCCATTTCTTTTCAGTTTCAGCGTTTCGCATGCAGTTCTGCCTAAGCAACATTACAAATAACAGAGGTGACATTGATGTATGCAAATGCAGATGTGTCAGTGACAAACAAGCATGATAGGAAAGAGAATTTTTGTAAAAAAAATAAAAAAATAAATAAAAATAAAAAATTCTAGTTTAATGTTCCAACTTCTTGGAAAAGTATCATTTAGAATGTTGATGTCAATGTTAATGTTGAAAAATTTATGCTGATTTTCTACATAAAATGTGAATTAATAACTCTCTAAAATGTCAAATGAGGTAACAACTGTTTTCAAATATATTTTCTTTAAATATCTTTAATTTTTCTTCAGGATTACTGTATTTGACCTGAACATGACTTTTCATTAAAAGGTCAAAATATGATATTTTTAATAGCATAGTCATGAGGTCCTGTCTGTTTTGATGGTTTTCTTGTCACATGACAACAAAATGGCTTCCTGCATGTTGGTTATGCCTCACAGATTTTATTTTGGATGAAGTTTTTATTATAGTATTTATATTTGAAATCAAATTTGCTCAACTGGGAGTAAGATTTTTTTTTTCAAGGTTTTGAAAAAAAAAAAAGTCTTCTGCTCACCAAGGCTGCATTATTTGATTAAAATACTGTAAAATATTAAGGTAATATTGTGAAATATTACAGTTTTAATTTCAATTTTAATTTTTTTAAAAGAAAAGAAATTAAAATATTTGAAAATAGGAATTTTACTATTTTTTTTTTACTTTATGCTGATTTACGTAGCTTTTTTTTTTTTTTTTTTTTTTTTTTTTAACAAGTAATAATTTACAAAATGGAATATTATGCCTAACTACTTATGAAGAATCAACATTTCTTTTAACAAGAATTGTATTATTTTAATGACATTTTGTCCTATTTATAATTTCTAGATGGTTACATCACCTTGAAATTTTTTACTTTAAAGCTGCTGAAAAATATCAAAAGGACCTTTAATACAGAAATGGAAAACGTTTTATCATAGAAAAGGTGCATTAGAGTCATTTTTTGTATTTATTTGGCTTTTTTTTTTTAAATAATTCAATAGGTTTGTACTACAGAAACAAACATCATTGACCCATACAGCATAAGTAGCTAAGGATCTGGTCTGGTAAACCAAAGCTTGCAGGTTCAAACCACACAAGGGTAGATCCTTTAACTGTGACCGTTGTGTCCTTGAGAAAGACACTTAACCTCTTGTGACTCCGGAAGGACAGAACAGAACCTTTTTTGCTACATTTTTGCTACAATTGTTACCTCAGCACCTCAGACCAATAAACCACAGCTGAGTCGCGTGACAACCCAGCTATATCATGATAATGTTAACAACAGACATAAGTAATGTTTACATAGAGTAAATGTCCACACATTGTGACCCTGTAAACTGCTTTGGATAAAAGCTTCATCTAAAGTAACACATATGTTGATGTAAACGTAGACATAGATGTTGAATACTTGGAATGCTTGATGTTTTTCTCTCTGAGAGCGAGCTTTGACTCCGGATGTCTTTAAGACTAGAAAAATGCCACCACTCCAGTCCTTGTGTTTAGCATATTGTGTAGGCACTTGTACGATTGAGTCCCAGAAAAATCACCATTACACTATATTAAGGGGAGGCCAAGCTCATTTAATGATTACCAAAAGAAATCGGCATTCGTCTTATTTATCCTACACAGCACAGAAGCAATTCTCTGAAAGGATGTGTCTGAAGACAAGGTCATCAGTCAAAGTGGCATAATGTATTATCCTGCCACCGCACGTTTGTCTCAGAGGACGGCATGTCACTAAATCAATGCCCTACGTTCAGAGTGACATTTTCATGCAATTCCCATTTAAAAGGAGATAATACTCCTGTATAAAAAGCGTGCAGTGTGTATCTTGATAATACAGTGCAATATATTCCAGTTTGCAGCAGCCACAGTAATGTATGTAGATAAACGTGTGTTGGCGATGCAGTTTGTCAGATGATCGTTGTGATGGTGGTTTTAAAGGCATAGTTCACCCTCAAAAACACAAAAAGAAGATAGTTGGTAACCAAACAGTTGCTGGTAGCCACTGACTTCCATAGTATGGAAAAAATAATATGGAAGTCAGTGGCTACCAAACGTTATGTTCTTACTCGTGTTAACCTCAAATTGTGATATTTGTTTGAATTTAAATCATAAAAATATTGCAAACCATATCAATGTATGTACCCAACATAGGTGACTGGAAATTAATATACTCCTTGTGCTCAAAATGTCCACCACTGAAGAAAAAATATAACCTTTTTATTTTTTAGTTTTAAGGGGGTGTTTAGTTTGTAAGATAGTTGACAGAATTTTTGTGGGCATTAATTAAATTAAATATTTTCTGATTTGAAAGAATAAAATTAAATATTTTCTTATTTGTGACCCAGGACCACAAAACCAGTCTTTAGTCACTGGGGTATATTTGTAGCAATAGCCAAAAATACATTGTATGGGTCGAAATTATAGATTTTTCTTTTATGCCAAAAATCATTAGGACATTAAGTGAAAATCATGTTCCATGAAGATATTTTGTAAATTTCCTACTGTAAATATATCAAAACTTAATTTTTGATGCATTGCTAAGAACTTCATTTGGACAACTTTAATGGCGGTTTTCTCAGTATTTTGATTTTTTTTTTTTTTTTTTTTTTTTTTTTGCACCCTCAGATTCCAGATTTTCAAATAGCTGTATCTCGGCCAAATATTGTCCAATCCTAACAAACCATATATCAATGGAAAGTTTATATATTCAGCTTTCAGATATTGATAATCTAGATATTTATTTATATTGTAGAAATAGATTTAATATAGATCATCTTGATTTTAACAAGACTCACTCAAATCAACAAGCAAACATTGCAAAATAATTTAAGGAAAACTGATTAAAATATTTGTGAGATTTTTGTATGTATTCACTTAATGGATAAAATATGATATATCTGATTCTGAAGAAAATTGCTAATAAAAGCAATTATCATCAATGGACATGAAATGTACCCTAAATTGTAGAAAGGCCCAAGCATTTAAGTCAGCATTAAATGGAAGTTGCATTTGTCTTTTCTTCTCTATTGTCAATTTTGATTTCATGGTGACTTAAAACTGTGCTGCTGTAGTATTTGCATATGAATTGTGTGGTTTAAATAGCTGTTCTTCTGCAATGCATGATGATATCTTGTTTAGTCAGACTGTGTAATTCAGTAAAATGAATGTACCCCAGCACATCATAAATAATATGATGTTGAGGTTAAAGAAGAAAGAATGAATGTGGAGTAGAAATAGCACTGTCTGTGGCTGATTTAACACAAGAGCAGCAAAATGATCTCACTTAAGACTTGTGAACGGGATCAGTTTCCATTTTCACCCACAAAAATAGCATGTGGGTGTTTTAATCTGCTGTTATTTTGAAACATTTTTATCCTCATTGCATATGACTGTAACAGATGGGGTCATCAGGTTTTTGTCCATGCATTGTTACCCTAAACTCACTTGGATCTGGTATAATCAAAATAACAGCTGTATCAAATGTGTTTGAATGCTCTTCAAGCATCTGGTGATAGATTTGCAATTTAAAAGAGAATTTAATTTCACATGCATTTTTTGCATTGATTTTATTTATCAAAAGTTTTGGGTCAGTAATTTTTATGTTTTTGAAAGAAGTCTCTTATGTTCACCAAGACTGCATTTATTTAATCAAAAATAGAGTAAAATTGTGAAATAATATTACAAATTAAAATAACTGTTTTCTATTTGAATAAATTTTAAAATGTAATTTATTCCTGTGAAGCAAAGCTGAATTTCCGGCATCATTACACCAGTCTTCAGTGTCACATGATCCTTCAGAAATCATTCCAATATGCAGATTTTCTGCTCAAGAAACATTTCAACGTTGAAAACAGTTGTGCTGCTTCATATGTTTGTAAAAAAAAATTGTCAGTTTTCAGGATTCTTTTATGGATAGAAAGTTTAAAACTAAAGAACAGCATTTATTTGAAATACAAATGTTTTGTAACAATATAAATGTACTTACTGTCATGATCAATTTAGTGGATTCTTTTGAGCTTGTTTTCATTTTAAGAATACATGATCCTGTTGTAGACATAATGGCAGAAACCATATTTCACACCATGTTTTCTATGTCTCAGTGTCTGTTTGCCTTGGATGAAGGAGTTTCGTTGGAAAATGTTGGAATGTGAGAGAAGAACGTGTTGCAAAAACTTGGACCCGTCTATTCTTAAAAGGGTGTGTATCTGCGTAACGCAGCCCGAGTACGATCAGCCCCACAACTCCCATGATCATTGTCACATAGTTTTGGAAGACAATCTTATCTCCTCCCAGACGATTATCACGAGTAGCTGTGAGTGAGAAAACTCCAGCTCTTTCACTTCTGATGGTTCAGAGCGGCTGAAGTGCTGTTATTATGACAGCGTGAAAGCGCAGCAGTTCTCATTGGTCAACGGCCAACTCGGTAGATGAGTAGGAAGTCTGTCTGGCTGCTCGGCCTGGCGCTCTGTGGAGAATTACACTTGTGTGAATGAGCCAAACTCCTTGTAAATCTCCAGAGCGCCGTTAAAGAAACAGTCCTCGAGAGGTATCCATATATAGGTTGGGAATGAAGGAAACCGACTCTGTAATGGCTCTCTAAACCTTAAAGAAGCCCTGTATGCAAAACAGAGCCTTACCCATGACCCTCTTGGCTTCTTTTATAAACACAGAGTAAGGATAATACATTATGTTTACTTTAACTCATCCTAGTTTGATTGCTGTGCAATAGAGCACAACAGCTGGCCCCCAGAAGTAAAAATCCCACTCGTTTGCTTCTCAGAGAAAATGATTTTTAACAATAACACAGAAACCTTTCCAGACAGACCTACCACCAAATCCCAGCTTGTTAGATGATGTTTTATGTTTCTGTGCAAACCGCAAGTAAGTGTGATAAATTACGGCAAAATTGCTCAGAAGTGACCGCCCACTCCCATGATGCACTGCTGATGACATAATTGAGTCAGTCTCTTAAAACTCCCAAACAACTTAAACTAAAGTGGTCAAAGAGTTTGGAATAATTAGGAACTTTTAATGTTTTTGTAAGAAGTATCTCGTACTTCAACCATGGGGTTTATCTGATCAAAAATACAGTAAAAAATTGTGAAATGTTATTGCAATTTAAAGTAAGTGTTTTCTATTTGAACATATTTTAAAATGTAATTTATTCCTGTGATGAAAGCTGACTTTTCAGCATCATTACTCCAGTCTTCAGTGTCACATGATCCTTCAGAAATCATATATACAGTATCTCACAAAAGTGAGTACACCCCTCACATTTCAGAAACTATTTTATTATATCTTCTCAAGGGACAATACTATAAAAATGAAACTTGTATATATTTTAGAGTAGTCAATGTGCAACATGTATAGGAGTGTAGATTTACTGTCCTCTGAAAATAACTCAACACACAGCCATTATTGTCAAAATAGCTGGCAACAAAAGTGAGTACACCCTAAGTGATAACAGCTATACGTCGTTTAACCATGCAAAGCCACGTCCTATTCATCATGTTCATGTTTTTGTCTGCTTGACAGGACTATACAAATTTGTGTATCTTGTATTAGAGCAGTTAAAAGTTGGTGCTTTGAGTACAATTCTCTCATAATGACCACTGGATGTTCAACATGGCACCTCATGGCAAAGAACTCTCTGAGGATTTGAGAATTAGAATTGTTGCTCTCCACAAAGATGGCCTAGGCTATAAGAAGATCAGTAACGCCCTGAAACTGAGTTACAGTACAGTGGCCAGTGTCACACAGAGGTTTTCCAAGATGGGTTTCACTCAGAACAGGCCTCGCAAGGGTCGATCACAGAAGTTGAGTCCTCGTGGTGTGCGTCAGGTGCAGAAGCTGGCTTCAAAAAACATACGCATGAGTGCTGCCAGCATTGCTTTAGAGGTTGCAGAAGTGAAAGGTCAGCTTGTCAGTTCTCAGACCATACTCCACACACTGCAACAAGTCGGTTTGCATGGCCGTCGTCCCAGAAGGAAGCCTCTTCTGAAGCTGGCTCACAAGAAAGCCTGTTGAAGACAACCTGTCCAAGAGCATGAATTACTGGAACCATGTCCTGTGGTCTGATGAGACTAAGATAAACATCCTCAAGCGGAAGGTGGAGAAGCGTCATGTGTCTAACATCCAGCAGCTCCGTGATGTCATTATGGAGGAGTGGAAGAGGATCCCAGCAACAACCTGTGCAGCTCTGGTCAATTCCAAGCCCAGGAGGATTAAGGCAGTGCTAGATAACAGTGGTGCTCACACAAAATTTTGACACTTTGGACACAGTTTTGAAATGTTCACTTAGGGTGTACTCACTTTTGTTGCCAGCTATTTTGACAATAATGGCTGTGTGTTGAGTTATTTTCAGAGGACAGTAAATCTTTACTGCTATACATGTTGCACATTGACTACTCTAAAATATATCCAAGTTTCATTTTTATAGTATTGTCCCTTGAGAAGTTATAATAAAATTGTTGCTGAAATGTGAGGGGTGTACTCACTTTTGTGAAATACTGTATATATATTTTAAATATATTCAAATAAAACATTTTCAATTGTAAAAATATTTCACAATATTACCGTTTTAACTATTTTTGATCAAATAAATGTAGCTCTGATGAACAAAAGAAACTTATGACAAAAAAAAAAAATTTTTTTTTTTAATTATTCCAAACGTTTGATCTGTAGTGTATGAATTTAAGCATATCTAAATTCAATAAATTAATAAATTATGCTGGCAGTATATGTAGTGAACCAAATTTTACATTATATATTTTATATTTGTTTCTTATGTCACTTGACAGTGCTCCATGGTTTTGTGCCTTAGATTTTCTGATTATTTTTTATTTATTTAAAATCTGTAATGTTGTGATTCATCTTGGAGCTATATTGGTTTGTTTAAAGGGGTCATGAACTGCCTTTGTTTTTTTTTGTATTGTTCTCTGAGGTCCACTTATAATGTTATCAAGATTTTTAGATCAAAAACATCATAATTTATTAGTAATAGGCTATTTTCTGTCCTGAATAGGCGTGGCGGAGACTTGGAAGTAAACAAGCACTTCATTAAAAATAAAGTTAATCAAATAAAGTTTATCGTTTGATTTCTGCATAGACCTGAGTATGCCGCTCTTATCATTTACCAACTACATGTGCAAATCGGTAGGTGGGGCTAAACAGGCAGTGATGTAGAAACAGGCGTTGATCTTCTTTTGTGGAGGCACACTTGTTTTGGCAGATTGGCTTCCATATAAGCTGTTTTTAGACTAATGAGAAAGGTTTGAGTTCTGAAACTTACAGATCGTTTTTATAGCACAATAACCTCTTATGTATCAAGGGAATTTTGATTTATCGGTTCATGACCCCTTTAATGTTTTAGAGCTGAAAAAGAGGCCCAGTGGAGAAAATGAATGGAAAAAATACTGCTGGGTTCAAGGTCATTGAAAAAGCAGACAGTTACTGTTGTGCTCCACTCATAATATCATCTTCATTGCTGAGTAACACATTCTGTGCTCAGTCAAGTCAGACTTTCTGTAATATTGCTATTTGCGACCTATGCAATGCAGAACTTGAAGGATAAATCTTATATAAACTCTTATATTGTTTTTCAGGCTTCTCTATAAAAGTTCTGATTCGTTTTGGCAGAATCAGTGATAGACAGAAATTTGATCAGATAGAAATGTGAAAACCTAAATCCTGGCCTTCATAAATGCTTTGCTGACCTCAGCCTCTGGAACAATGGCAGCACAGCAATGCCTTCAATTCAGCAGACGTACCCTTTAAGACGGTTTATAAACGCCCACATGCTCATATAAAAGCCATCTGGTGGAGAGATTAGATTACTCTGAGGTGGTTGTTTCCATTCTGAATGGGTGTCTTCATTTCCAATATTATGAATTGTGAAAATTGTATGTTTGCACACTTTGATGCATAAATGTGTGGGTCTGAAGGTCATCTGTCTGTTATTGCTACACAGTAATTAGTATTTAGTGTTAGAGAATTGAACAAACCCATAAACTTTGGCGTATTTGAATATATTTTAAAATGTAATTTATTTCTGTGATGCAAAGCTGAATTACTCCAGTCTTCAGTGTCACATGATCCTTCAGATATCATTCTAATAGGCTGATTTGCTGCTCAAGGAACATTCTATTGGAAACAGAACAATTCCTTCAAGTAGTTAATTTTTATTAAATGGTCTGAAATTGCAAATACAAAAGGAAAGACAGTGCAGCAGAGAGTTCATCTGATTACAATTTCACTTTAGCATGTTTATTTATCAGCCCTGTGTAACATTTCGACACGGTCTACACTTTCTTTATTGTTGTAGGGTAATGTGATTTGGAGCCTTTGGGGAAATAAGCAGTGGAGTCAATTGTGCAACTGGGAGCTGTGTTGATGAAGCTTTACTGTTCTGGTTCTTGTTAGGATCCCATAAAAGTCTTTCTCTATTAGTTTTTGCATATTTTCATTTTTGATTCATAATTACGACCATATTTTGTGCTGAGGAGGTTATGAAATAAACAAACTCAGTAGGAAAAGTCCTTATTTAGCATTGATTGTTGCTTTAGGATTGAACTATTTCAGGTGTTTCAGAGAAACCATTTCCACAAAGAAAAACACATGCAACAAAGATTAATACTAGGGATTTGAAAACTTTACAGTAAAGTTCTGTTTGTTAATATTAGTTATGTAATAATAATGTAATCATTTAAAGTAATAGTTCATCCAAAAATAAAAATTATCTGAAAAAGTTCTTGCTCTCAGGCCATCCAAGATGAAGTTGAGTTAGTTTCTTCATCAGAACTGGTTTGGAGAAATGTAGCATTACATCACTTGCTGACCAATGGATTCTCTACAGTGAATGGGTGCCGTCAGGATGAGAGTCCAAACAGCTGATAAAAACATCACAATAATCTACAAGTAATACACATGTCTCCGGTCCATCAGTTAATATTTTATGAAGTGAAAAGCTATGTGTTTGTAAGAAACAAATCCATCATTAAGAGGTTTTTTAACTTAAACCATTGCTTCTGGCCAAAATCAGAGTCCATAATCCATAATAACGCTTCCTCCATTGAAAAAGTCCATCCCCTGTTGTACTCTCATATCAAAATCGACCAACATATTTGTTTAGGACCATTTTGGACTGTGAACGGTGCTTGATCTGTGCATATTTCTCTCCTGATTCAGATGAGACGACTTTTTCACTAAATTGATATTATGGATAGAGGATTTGTATTTTAGCAACTGTTTGAAGTTAAAAACATCTTGATGGATTTTTTTCTTACAAACACGCAGCTTTTCTCTTCATAAGACATAAACTGATGGACTGGAGTGGTGTGGATTACTTGTGGATTATTGTGATGTTTTTATCAGCTGTTTGGACTCTCATTCTGACGGCACCCATTCACTGCAGAGGATCCATTGGTGAACATGTGATGTAATGCTCAATTTCTCTAAATCTGTTCCCGTGAAGAAATATACTCATCTATCTTGGATGGCTTGTAGTGCTGGGCAACGATTAATCATGATTAATCGCATCCAAAATAAAAGTTTTTGTTTATTTAATATATGTGTGTGTACTGTGTATATTTATAATGTGTATATATAAAGACACACACATACAGTATATATTTTGAAAATATTTACATGTATTTACATCTGTATATTTATATTCATATAATTTATATTATATATAAATATATTTAAAATATAACCATAACATATTTTCTTAAATATATAGATGCATGTGTGTGTGTTTATATATACATAATAAATATACACAGTACACACACATATATTATGTACACAAAAACTTTTATTTTGGATGCGATTAATCGTGATTAATCGTTGCCCAGCACTTTAGCAAACACTACTACTAATAATGTCAATATAATTCCCACTTCTGTTGAACTCCCAAAAGGTCCATAGTTTCATAAAAACTGGACAGTGGTAGGTAGACAGTTAAAAGATGAGAATATATAGTTATCAAAGAGCACTGACAGGCATTTCGGTCACACATCCACCACTCACGGTTATAAATAGAAACCACAGAGGTTTGGCCGGGGCTCACGGAGGAGAACTGAAAGGACATGGCCATGATGTTACAGAGCAGGCAGTGACTGTTCATGAGAGTCATTGGCTTCACCAAATCCTGCACAAAATAAAGTTTGTTTAATTAGGCGACCCTCAATACCAAGAGAACAAGGTTTCACCCTTGAGCAAGACACTTGACCTTTGACCCCTACGTTTCTCAGACCCCTTAGGGCAGGGGTGGGAAAAATCGGCCCTTCCAGGCCACTTTCCTTCAGAGTTTAGCTCCAACCCTAATCAAACACACCTGAACCAGCTAATCATTGTCTTCAAGACTATTAGAAGGCTACAGGCAGGTGAGTTTTATCAGGATTGGATCAAATCTCTGCAGGAAAGTGGCCTGGAAGGGCCAAGTTACCCATCACTGCCTTAGGGCATGCTTTTTATATTTCCCCAGTGAATTCGAAGTTATCATCAGAGTTGTATATTATGTAAAGCCTCGGTTAGTAATGCGTCTGGTAGCCTGAAGCGGATGTGATTAATCGCAGTCATCCAAGCGAACAGTCTTTAGCAGGTACTGTGTGAGTGTTAGCTAGCTGTGAACAAAGTGACAGTGTGATAGACAGTGCGAGGTGCTATTACTGTTCTCTCACCTTCTCTTTCTCTTTGCTTCCTTCATTAATTCAGTGAAAAACACTAGCACCGTGTAGCTGCTTTTTACCTTTATTAAATTTGTTTAAACGCAAAAGCAAATTTAATAAGCCAGGATCTTTGCTAACAGGGAAACAGTAAGTACTGCTGTGCTAAGGCAAACAAGCTCTTTATTGTGAAGTTTGACTAGTTGCATTTTTATATCCTGGGGATTTTTAAATGAATACCTTTATAAAATAGAATAAAATAATTTTTTTTTTAATTAAAAAAACCCTCTCCTTTTAATTTTCTTTTTTATTTCGTTTTATTGTATAATTTTATTACTTTAAAAAAGTAAGTAAAAAATATTTTTATTTCCTTTTTAATTTTATTTTATTATGTATTTAATTTAGTATTATATTATATAATATTTATCATGAATTTATTTGTTGTATTACTTTTAAAATATATATTTTTGTAATTTTTTTTTATTTCCATTGTTTTTTATTTTAATTTTTTATTTTATTCTTAATGTATTTTATGACGACTTTATTGTTTTATGAAGATCACAGCAAACATATTCCTTATTCTCTAGACAAATTTTTCTATTGAAACAGGCCCTGCCCCATATTTCATATCTTTAAAAGCCCCATTTTGTGTTTTTTTTAAAATTGTATTCATATATTTTCTTTGTTTTTCAAGTGTCATTTGTGTCCCAAGCATTCAGTTTTTACAAATTTCTTTGCTACTTTTATATTTTTATGATGATATGTAATAAATTGTGTGAAAATATTTTTTTTCTCCACTGAATAGCTTAGCTTTAGCTAATAGACAAAGAAGTTTATTGCAAAAATGTTTGAAATTTGCACCATAGAATGTTATTAATCAAAAACATAATTAAAAATGTCATGAAAATTAAATTTTCTTGGTAAAAAAAAAATATCATTTATTTATTTTTACTTGTTTTTATTTATTTATTTATTTTTTTATTTTTTTATTTTTTTTAAATGATACAGTCTTCTACTGATGTATGCACAGTATGTCTGCTGTTAGTTTATAAATTAAATAAACTAGTGAGAAACGTTTTTGGTCCACATGGCCACTAGTGCCCTTAGTTGAAGAAGCACCCTTGAATGAATAAGGCTGCATATCGTGTGTGTGTGTGTGTAAAACTGGAAATAGCAGTGTTTGTGGCTAAGTCTTTGAGCAAAGATGTGAGCTAAAATGTTGTCTGTTACTGCAGCTGTGGGCCGAGGATGAGACGAGGGAAAACGAAGGGAAAACAAAGACAGTGTGTCAGTGTGTCAGCGTGTGGGAATGCCGTGCTGCCGTTTGAAACCACGGACAACGTGGCAGCAGAAAGAGAGAGCGGAAGCTCTAATCGCTCGAGAGGGAGCTTTAACCCACTCGTTCAAATCCTGGATGCTTTAATCTGCTCAAGTGAACGGGGAGGGCTTGATAAGTACAGAGATGACTCTCAAAATCACGAGCTGATTAGACGGCTCACGAGAGAGACGAATGTGTATCTGGAGAGAGGAGGAGGGGGACGTCTTCGGTCTCTGCTTCTCCACAGCAGAAAATGTAATGAGAGAGGCAGACAAAATAAAACGACCTCTTAACCACGTTTCTTTTCCAGCAGTGAAGGGATGAGAGAAATGCATGCAGTGCTTCATGGATTTTCCTATACGTGTAGCATTTTATGCGTTTTTTCAGCAACGGTCAGCGGCCAAGTCCACGTGTGCACTGGTGTCGATGTGAAAATGACAAAACCATATGATACAGTCGATAGATGAACTATATTCATGGTGCTCACGGATCCATAGCTTTTATTCATGATAAGAACAAAATGAATTTCTAGTCAAATTTAATTGTGCAACAATTTATGTAAAAATTATGTATTTACACATGGATTTGGCAGATGCTTTTATCCAAAGCATTGCATTGCATTCATCAAACTTGCATTGCATTCAAGATCTGCATTTGATCAGTTCATGCATTCACTCACTGGGAATTGAATCCATAACCTCGGGGTTGCATTCAAACTCAAAGTCATTGTGACTGTGTTTCACAAATTGTGATTAAAGTCAATTTCGCCAGTACATTACATATATAATGTGGGCTGTTGCTAGTTAGTATTAGTTTTTTGACCAAATAAATTTTATTGCGAGCTACTAAATTGAGTAACATTTCTACTACACAAGGTATTTGTTGAGTCAACATGGTCATTTTATGTTAAGAAAACAAATGTTCAACGTGGATCAATATTTTTAATCAGTAAGATGCATTAAATTGAACAAAAGTGGCAGTAAATACATTTATAGTGTTCCAAAAATTATAATTTTCAAATAAATGCTGCTCTTTCAAACTTTATATTTATCAAAATAATCCTGAAACGTGTCCAGTTTCTATAAAAATATTAAGCAGCAGAGTTGTTTTCAATATTGATAATATTACGAAATGTTTCTTGAGCAGCAAATCAGCATATTAGAATGATTTCTGAAAGATCACGTGACACTGAAGTCTGGAGTAACGATGCTGAAAATTCAGGTTCACATCACAGGAATATTAAATTTTAAAAAATATTCAAACAGAAAACAGCTAGGCCTATTTTAAATAACTGCAGCCATTCAAGACTTCTTTCATAAACATTTAAATATGTAAAAAATGTTTGTATACTACTTTCAGCCTCTTGGCTCCATGACTTTAAGACTTCCATTATAAGTCTCAGACTCAAATACCAAAGTCACTGAACCCACATTCCAGCCCCGTCTGAGCTGAACAAAGCATTGCATTCCTGACCACTCAGAGAAGCTCATCTATACATACAATAGTATCAGAATTGAAATAGAAGCCTGGAATGCTGTAACCGAAGCAAGATGGATTCTCTTTCTTTGCAAGAAATAAGTGAAGCTACTCGCAGTAAAAATCAATGGCATCATAAATCTTTTACTCCTCATGCACCGGTTCTGAAGGTCTTCCTTGAATATCTGCAATGCATTGAGCAGGTTTGGTTTAGGGAAGACTGTAGTGCAGAGGTGTAGCCTAATCTCAGTTTTCTTGAATAGAAACCGCTTTTGGAGGGAACTGATAAAACCTTTGGTTTGGACTGCAGTATCTATTTGATGAATCTACTTATTTAAAGGGATAGTTCACCCCAAAATTAAAATTGTCATCATATACTCACCCTCAAAAGAAGACATTTTGAAGAATGTTAACTAAACAGTTGCTGGTAGCCACTGACTTCCATAGTGTGGAAAATAATACTATGAAAGTGAATGGCTACCAGTAACAGAAAAAAGAAACCTATGCAGGTTTGTAACAACGTGAGGGTGAGTAAATGACAGAATTTTCATCTTTGGGTGAACTTTAACTGCAGTTTACCTACTTTGTTCACATAATTCTGGTTAGTAGGATGCTCAAAACAGAGTTGCATTGTAAATGCTGATTGCTGATTCTATTCAGAGTCACTTGAAAATCAGCTGAGGCTTGTTTTTTTAAATGGACCTGATATTATTAACCATGTGTTTAAAATCCTGCATTCTCGCAAGTGAGCAGATGACCAGCCCCTTCTATCTGAGAGTGTTGTTAGACATCTGGTAAAGGGGGCGTAACAAATCCAGCCCTCTGGGAGTGAGTTTGACATGTCAGCAAGCAAACAGCTGAGACTCTCAAGGCCTCATTCGGCCCTACAGTACAGCACTCACACCAGCTCCATTACAGGCACTAGACCCTCCAGTACAACAACAGCCGGCCATAATCCACTCATACACTTACACTTCCTGTACTTTACTGTGGCTGTGTTCACAAATAGCATTTTGTATACTACTCTTACTACTTTTGTAGTACATAGCTGTGCAAATTTTTTATGTACATGCATTGAATATCTAAATGACCTACTGTGCTATATTTGCCAAAATTAGGAATATTGTAGCCTATTTCATAATGCAAAGCACTTCAGTCTTCCATTTGTATGTATTTGTATGTATGTATATACATATATTTAATACAAATGAACAAAAAGTAAATAAACAAAATATATACTGTATGTAGTGTTGATAAAATGCTAAAATGATGTGCAAAACCTCAGCACTATGTGTGAAATACTGTATACTGCGTACTATTTTTAATATGTGTGAAACTGTGCAGTACGCAATGATAAACATTACAAACAGCAGTGTGTTGCACTATCGCATGACTTTATTACATTGCATTTTTAATTCAGTGAATTTAATTTGGTCAAGTTATGAGTCAAGAAGTAGATGTAATGATGTAGTACTTGAAATTCATTCTGCACGAGCCCCATGTGTGGAGTTTGTGTTGTTAATTACACTAAGGTGATTTGTGTATTTGTCTAGAGGCCAATAAAAGTGCACTGAATGCAGAGAGTGAAGGTCAACCCCATTAACCCTTAGTTCATCCTTCCTGTTACTAACAAAAGACCAGTGAACTCTTCTACTAACTCTCTTACATTCATCCAGAGTGGCTGTTGTTGGGGTTTTATGGCCTTGAGGTAAACGCATGGGGATGATTGCACCTCTGGAGATCATTTTAATAATTTAACACTGGGAATTTATACATAGCTCATCCAGTTGTACTCGCAGAGATACTGTGTTATTTTTAGTGTTGTTTTCTAATATAAGTGTGTGTGTGTGTGTGTGTGTGTGTATTTACATATATATTTGTATTTTTATTTATTTATTTTGGAAGGGCCACATATTTATTTTGTTTGTTTGTTTATTTATTTATTTGATTTATTTTATGTATTCATATGTTTGTTAATTATTATCATTTATTTTTTGCAAGGGCCTTATTTATTTATTTATTTATTATTTATTCATTGTTTATTTGTTTTAAAAATTATTTGCTTTTTTGCAAGGGCCATTCGCATTTTTTCTTCATTTATTTATTTTTATTTTTAATCTTTTTGCAAGGACATTTTATTTATTTATTTTTAATAAATATGAATGAAGGAGTTCATTCATTTAGATTTTGTTTTAAGAAAATGTATTTACTTTTTTTCCAAGAACCTCTCACATATACAATAAATAAATAAATACATACATACATACATACATAAATGTTTGTTTGTTTCAGAGGCCACTTTGCCTTTCCAATGGTCTTTATTTATTTTTATTTTTTGTTTGTTTGTATTTAGGTTTTGTTTACATTTTATTTACTTTTTTCCAAGGTCCACTCACATTTATTTATTTATTTATTTATTCATCTGTTTAGAAAATATAAATCTAGTTTTGTCTTTTACTGCAGATGATTATATTTTTACAACACATATTTAATGCATGTGGAAATCAGTGCATGCTTTTAATAAACTTCTGAATGTGAATGCTGTTTGCCGGTCTGTGTCTAAGCGCACACGTGAGTCGCTGGCCTGTGGCATATAGCCTTGTGATGCCGTCGGTGAGCATGCGCTCTGTGTCGAACTCACAATAATGGGCCGGGTGACAGTAGGCAGATGGCCTTCTCTCTAGGGAAATCAGGGGGGTAAATCTCTCCATTTAAAGCCTACAACCTGTGCCAGGGTCTGAGACAGCAACAGCACTGCCGACCCAGCAGGGGTGAGGAAAATGAAAGAAACAGAGGGAGAGATGGGGCAAACCCGTACCACGTAATCTCAAGTCATTCTCTGTGCGAGAGGATTATTCAGACCTTTGACAGCACAGACTTACACCATCACAAATGATCCTAGATGCACGCTATAGCATGATGTGTCTTGTCTGGAGGGAAGCTGGGTGTAAATTGTGTGACCTCAGAGATCATCCAGGCCCGTTTCTGTACCTGATGTCATCAATGCAGAGAAATTGGTGTGACACTTTTTTATTCTGTGTCAGACTTCATTATTGGGTTCTCAGGCTCATCTCGATGTCCTAAACGCTACATTAATCCGGCTTGAAACCCATCTGGATGATTTGCAGTGGTTTATGTCAACACCAGAAGCATTTGCTAAGTCATTGTGCTTATTTACTTTACTGGATGTACGGCGGCCAAAATTTCACAAACCCTCAACTTGAGCTCCCTGAAGACTTTGGCCATTATACATCTTTAATATAACAAAATATGAATATTATTTGAAAGAAATATCGTGCAAGCACACTTTTAAAGCAAAACATTTAACAGAAAGTTTGGTTTCATATCATAAAAGAGATGTTCGAAGTAAATAAAAATTAGTGTGAAAAATTAAGTAACATTAATGAAACATTTCCATAGTTAAAGTGAAATTGTCTTATTTTAATTTTAAAATACTTTGTCTAATTCAATGAAATCCAGACATTAATCTACTGTATTTTCTTTAAATAATATTTACTCTTTAATATTCTGTATTTTGAGGGAATTTCATGGTACTAGACAATATTTATTTGTAAAATATAAATATTAGAAAATATATTTTGTATAATATCTTAATTTAGTAGTGTTTATTATGTTTTGCATTGCATATGAATGTGTATTTAGAAATGATCAAAGTCTACTTCATCGTGGCTGATTTGTAGTTTTTACCCCCCAAAAATTGCTGTGTATTTTTATTTATTTGTTTATTTTTGTATTTTCCACTATTTTCCCATTCTTTACCATTCTGATAAAGTCACAAATAAAGATGTAAAATGTTCGGTCTAAAATGAAGACCACTTGATCTTTACATTTATAAAATGTGTCCTGACATCATTTGTTGAAGCAAAATCTCTTTAAGGATGGAGGCCATCTTGGAAATATCCCAGCCAGTTATTTTTTATGCATAAAGTACAGCTTCCAAAGACTGAAATCTCCAGTAATGTTTTTAAGATTGCAATAATATCTGACAACAATTGTATCATAAATTTAGCTTTAAATCACATTAAAATCTGTGTATTTTAGGCTGGCTCAGCTAATACATATACATGTTTCAGAGTTAAAATAGGTGACTGGCTCTTTTGACTAAAAGGTGAGACATCTTTTCCTTTAGCTCTCATGTTTTAGCGTTATGGTTTTGTTCATTCAGTTTCCTACAAATGGCTTGTCGTCTCCTCATATAGTCTCTGGATGATGTCAGTACATGTCGATGATGACAGATAGGGTCACGTGTTTGATCATTTGCGATGCCTATTTTTAAAGAGAACCTAATTACACGGCACCACGCCTGCGGTTTAACTAAAAGATGGTTATTCCATGAGTCACAGGCCCTTGATCTGTCATAACCTTTTTAACTGAGTGCTTTTCTAATGCATCAGTTCCGTTATGCCATCTTAATGAAAATCAATTTTTAATTTTTTTTTTTAAAATCTATTATTTTAGAGCAGAGAGATGATGTATATAAAGTAAAAATGTATATATATATATATATATATATATATATATAGTGTGTGTGTTTTATATTTTTTGTTATTATATTATTTTGTTATATTTCTGTTTTTTTTTTTTTAAAGAAATATATTTTATTTAAATTTATTTATATATTGGTGCTTAAAAAACATTGTCCAAAGACATGGTAGTACCATTGTATTATTATTATTATTATTATTATTATTATTATTATTATTATTATTATTATTATTATTCTTTTTTTGTTTAGTTTGTTTATTTATTTATTTTTTGTAAGTGTGCAGAAGAGTTGTATTCTTGAATACATAAATGTACCGCAAAATCTTAGATATTTTATATTACAATTTTTTTAACCTTATTTAATTTTTTAAATAAACATTTTATTTTATATTTATTTAGATTTTAATGATTTAAATGGTCCAAAAATATCATTGTATTTCTTTCTTTCTTTCTTTCTTTCTTTCTTTCTTATTTTTGTGCAGATAAACTGGTAGAGCATGTATTTGCATAAAAGTACTATACAGAATGAGATTTTTTTTTTCTTTAGTGCTATACTACAGTATTTTTCTTGGAAAATACCTGGAGTGCATAAATAGGAATACTGTGGTAAATATCAAATGACCATAATATTAGGCCTACCATGTTACTGTATTACCATAATGCTTTTTGTAAGGCTGACGCTATATGCCAAGGTCATGAGTTTCGTTAGGGGAAACACATATTAATGCATTCCTTATATACATTAGTCATCTTAATATATAATAAATTACATTCCTTAAATGAACTGTAATTGGCGTTGGGTAAAAAAAAATAAAAAAAATTACCAAATTAATAAATGTGATGTAAATGTAATATAGCCTACTGTGGAATATGTCAAAATACCATAGTGTTGCCAAGACACTTTTTGTAATAGAAAGCCTAGTATGTAGAAGATACAGCAAACACGCACACAAAAAAAATCGTATTATTTTGTTTTGAATGATAATATTAGCGGTATCATAATATAGCCTACACACAGTCCAAACTAAACCCTCTAAACTGTTGTCAAGGAAACAGAGCTGAGGATGGTGAGGATGATGGTGAGGGGAGGAGGGACCGGGCGTGTGTGTGTGTGTGTGTGTGTGTGTGTGTGTCAGTCAGGGCAGTCGGAGAGGGGTGGGGGGCGCAAGGGTGCATTTTTTTTTTCCTTATCATATCCGCATTTTCGGTGTCATCATGTCCACCGCTGCACAAACTTCTAATATATCGGTTTTAGTGTCGTTTTGGTGTCATTAGCGTGATTTTCGCGGCGGGTTTGTGTAGTAAACGCGTGGTCTCGATGCGCTGGAGATGATTCTCCTCGCGTCTTAGATCGTTCGCCGGTGGACTGGAAGAGTAACCGGGTTTGCGTTTATTTAGCGTTAATTGTATCCGTTTGATTTTTATTTCGTCCTTGAGCATCTGGGGGGGATTGTGTCTCCCCGTTCTGTATTTTAATGACTGGTTTTGTATTTTGCTGCGCGATGTACATGGATAAAACCAGTGTGCTCCGTGGTAAGAACCTTTTTTTTTTGTATTTCATAATTTATTTCGACATATTAAAGCGTAATGTGGGGTTTTAAAACGAAATTGTGTCAATAACTGTAGTTCAAGCATATGCAATGTTGTATGCTCATCTGCAGCATCATATAGGCTACACCATCATGGTCGGAATATTATACATGCATGTTCAATAGTTCAGTGTGTCAGTATGTAAAGTAGGTGTATTCACCATCTGCTGTCTTTACATGCATAATTTGCATTGACATTTGATTATTTTCAGCATGCATTGTCATACAGTGTATTATTTGGCTTTGGGTTAAATTTTGATGCTTTGATCCTGATTTTTTTTTCTTTTTGGTGGAGGGGGATGGGCTTTTACATGCAATGGAGTAAAATTAATGACATGCACCTTTCCTATGCACTTGATAAATCACACCAACTGCACATTTTGAATTGTCTGTGGAATACCGCTGGCGCTTCACCTACATTTTGCAGGCTGGTGCATCATGCCTGCTGCACACGGATGCAGGGCGACATGCAGTGCAGCCGGACATGTAGACGTGTGTGTGTGTGCAGGGCACTACTACTGCTGTCGCCAACCCCTGCGTTTGCTGTATGCATGCCTTTTGAAGGTTATTTGACGATGCAGAGACGGTGTGCACCTGCCATCATTAGGGAATGTGCGCTGTCGGTGTGTTTGTTTGTGTTTCCATGTTGTTGTCAAGGTCTGGCTATGTGAATACAATGTCGGTTTCATCATTCCATGTCTGATGAGCTGACAATCTGTTATTTTAAAAATCAAAAGGCACTGTATGATACATCAAAACAATGCCAGTTAGCTGACAACTCACCACAGAGTGGGTGTGCCTGACTACAGTATCCATTTCAGCGTTGCGTTCTTTTGGACTGCTGCATTTCGGAAATGAATGAACTACATTCAAGTACTGAAACTTTATGCATTGCAAGTTTTTCCTGAAAACACTATTAAGTTTCATGCACTGGTGTTGTAGTGGCCTTTTTGATGCAATGCATTGATTGATGTGTGGATTTGTTTAGATTTATGCAGGAGATTGGGTGGCAGATGTGTGCAGTGGTGTTTTGCTGGTGTCTGACCCATTAACGCAGCCTTCAGAGGCACAGATGTCTATGCCTGGTTTAATCTACATTATTGACCACCTTCAGTAGGTCACCTAATAGAGTCTTTAAGCTTATGTTGTTCTGACTGCAGTTTTCTTAAAGGAATAGTTCACCAAGAATGAAAACTTGAAGAAAATATAGGCCATCCAAGATGTATTTGGAAATTTGGAGAAATTTAGCATGACATCACTTGCTCACCGATGGATCCTCTGCAGTGAATGGGTGCCGTCAGAATGAGAGTTCAAACTACTGATAAAAACATCACAATAATCCACAAGTAATCCACACCACAGTCCATCAATTAATGTCTTGTGAAGTAGTGAAGTTTTTGTCAAAAATAAATCCATCAAGACATTTTTAACTTCAAACCGTTGCATCCAGCTAAAATATAAGTCCTCTATCTATAATGTTGCTTTCTTTGGTGAAAAAGTCATCTTGTCTGAATCAGGAGACGAATATGTGCAGATCAAGCACCATTTACATGCGGATTATAGACTCTTATTTGGACTAAAAGCAATGGTTGAAATTGAAAATGCCTTGATGTATTTGTTTGTTACAAACACGTAGCTTCTCACTGCACAAGATGTTAATTGATGGACTGGAGTGGTGCGGATTACTTGTGGATTATTGTGATATTTTTATCAGCTGTTTGGACTCTCATTCTGACGGCACCCATTCACTGCAAAGGATCCATTGCTGAGCAAGTGATGTAATGCGAAATTTCTCCAAATTTCCAAATACATCTTGGATGGCCTGTATGAGAATATATTTTCTTCAAGTTTTCATTCTTGGTGAACTATTTATTCCTTTAAGAAAACTGCAGTCACCTGTGATAGCTTTGCCTTAAACCTTCCAAAGACTCCAGTAATGTTTCCCTGCAGATTTTTGGACAGCTTTTCGGGTGCCGTGATAAAGACTTGTTTTTCTGCTTCACAGACTGTGCATTGTTATGCAGTGTCATCTTCGCTTGCGTCTTGGCCGTGTTTAGATGAGAGCAAATCTTCGCTGCGGCTTGGATTGTGTGTAACATCAGTGTGTTGACTGTCCTGTCAGTGCACACGCTCCTGATCAGGATAAAAATAGTCCTTGTGTTTCAACACATCCCTCAGCACACGGTGGAATAGATATTATCAAAGAGAAAGTTTGCTTTCACCGGCGTGTCTTTCTGTAGCTGCAGCGGCCTGATGTTTGCTGTTACGCTTTATATTCCCTGCATATTGACATGAGCAGAACAATAGGTATAAAAACTGATGTCTGGCATTTCTGAGGAGACTGTTTCCATTCCATATCGGTGAGCTCATGAAATATTCATGGAAAGTCACATAAGATAGATGAATCAGCAAAGTGGTGTGGTTCTAAATGTCTTATTGATCCCGAATTGACTGACAGGCACAGGGATTCTGACTGGTCATGTTATTGTAACATGAGGAAGCCCTAATCACAGACTGACACATCTCTAACCACAAGTGTCCTATTTTATCTTTGTTACAAAACACAGGCATAGACCATAGACCATAGAGGGGTTTACTTGGAACAATTTTCATTCAGAAATTGCTAATAAATTTACAAATATTCACAAAGAAAGGACAAGTAGCACAATTAATTAAATGTGATTGTTTTAAGTAGAAAGACTGAAATGGTGTAGCTTCTTTGTAAAGTAAGATAAGAAAAACAGATGATGAATAAAGTGAGAAATGTGATTATAAATATAAATAATGAATAAAAATATAATTCAGTAAATACTGAAAAATATAGATTAATTTGACAATTTCACCCAATATTATTCTGATGTCATTATAATTCATAATCTATACTGTCCAATAGTTTGGGATTGGGAGGATTATTAAATGTTTAAAGTATCTTATGCTTATTTATTGTCTGCATTTATTTGATCAAAAATGCAGCAAAAACAGTTAAAATTTAAAACAACTCCTTTCTATTTTAATATATTTTAAAATGTCATTTATCTCTGTGATGCAAAGCTGAATTTTCAGGATCATTACTCCAGTCTTCAGTTTCACATGATCCTTCAAAAATCACATGCTGATTTACTACTAAAAAACATTTCTTATTATTTTCAGTGTTGATTTTGAAAACCCATGAAACATTTTTACCAGGATCCTTTGATGAATAAAAAAGTTCAAAAGAAGAACCTTTATTTAAAATATAAATTTTTGTAGCATTATAAATGTCTTAACTGTCATTTTTGAGCATTTTAATGAATCTTTGCTGAATAAAAGTATTAATGTCTTCCAAAATAATAATAATAAAAAAAAATGCTGACCCCAGAAGGAAACCACATAGTTTGAATTTTGAGTAGCCTATATACATGGTAAAAAATTATTTTTCTAGTTGTAAACAAAGGAAAGATTATAAATAGCCTAATATAAGAAAAAAATCTCACTTTTAATTCAATGTAACCTGTAAACAAAGATTTTTGATAAATAATTGTGGAATTTACTAGCAATTTCTGAGTGAAAATTGTTTCTACACTGTTTTTCTTTCACCAGTGTAAAAAAGCAAATGTGTCTGACAAGCTGCGGATTGCATCATCATTCAAATAAGAGAGTTTCTGTGTGGTTTTATAGTGTAGACATCAATCTGAATTGAGAAGATATAACCGATATCCTGATATCAGACCCATGGGGTGGAGATTTCTGCAGAGGTTGTCAAACGTGAGTCCGCTGTGCCTCAGTGCCTAGCCAGCAATACCTCCCCGTCTCCACCGGACCACAGCTCATTTTTCACAGGCCTCTTGGCACCATTTAGAGAAGAATTTGACCTGCGTCCTAATGTGTGAATGTCTTTAATTGTCACTTCCTTACAGTGCAGGTACAGTACATCCTGTTTGCTCATGCACGAGGTGTGCGCCGATGTCCTGATTTCACGCTCAGAGTTTGACCTTGAAATGTTTTCCTTTGGTTTTAGCCAGGTTGGCAGTTTCTTTTAAGTTCAGTTGTGACTAAAGAACTGCCCATTAACATATTGCTAAATAGATTACTGGGGACTTTAGATTTTTGGCTGGAAATCTTTCGAAGTGAAGCCACAGGTCTTGTTATTGAAATGCAAACTGCTACAGTCAGTAGAAAAATCTGGCTCTGAATGTTTTCAAAGTGGTTTTATTAGGGAAGCTGGTGAGGCAGATGTTCTAATGAATCATGGGTAATTCAGATTATGCTTACAGACGTCTGTCACACAAGCTTCCCATTGGAAGTGAGTTTCTTAAAGGGATAGTTCAACAAAAAATGGAAATTCTGTCATCATTTACTCACCTTAAGTTGTTTCAAAAGCTGTATGATGGGGGGGGGGGGGGGGGGGGATATTAACACAAAACTGTTATTTGTGATTTTGACGATAATAATTAGACAATATTTTGATGAATGTGTTTTTGTTTGTACACTGACAAAAATGGTAGTGAAACCATTTTCACTTAGAAACTGTTAATAAATTTCACAAATAATTACAATGAAACTGCAAGTAACACATTTGAATTAAACACAACATTTTGAAGTATAAAGCCTAAAGTGTTTTCTTTTAAAATATAGTTTATTTACAATTTTGGAAAATCATTTCTGGAATGGTTTAGGCCTGTCATGGACAGCTGTCTATACTGAAGTTTTTCATATTTTTTCATATTATGTGTGGTGTTAGTTTACAGCAGTGACAGAAATTAACTATGAGTCCAATATGAATCCACTACAAGGCAATATTTGCTCCTTAAACTGATTTCCACAGGATTTTTTTTACCTTTATAATGACATTTTATGACCTTGGAAGTATGCATTTGGATCATTTGTCAAATTCTTACATTTAATCAATAAATTCCATCTTTGCACTGCAGAAGTTGCATCTGAAGTGGTGTTTAGGTGTATTTAAACAGACTGTTTAATTCAGCTGTGGACAAATATTAAAAAAGACTATATGTGACCCTGGACCACAAAACCAGTCTTGAGTTGCTGGGGTATATTTGTAGCAATAGCCAAAAATACATTGTATGGGTCAAAATGATTGATTTTTCTTTTATGCAAAAATCATTAGGACATTAAGTAAAGATCATGTTCCATTAAGATATTTTGTAAATTTTCTACTGTAAATATAGCAAAACTTAATTTTTGATTAGTAATATGCATTTTAAAGGCGATTTTCTCAATATTTAGACTTTTTTTGCACCCTCAGATTCCAGATTTTCAAATAGTTGTATCTCGGCCAAATATTGTCCGATCCTAACAAACCATACATCAATGGAAAGCTTATTTATTCAGCTTTCAGGTGATGTATAAATCTCAATTTAAAAAAAATTTACCCTTATGACTGGTTTTGTGGCCCATATTGTGTAACTCACAGTGTTAACTTGTTAATGTTAACGTATTTAACTGTTTTATTGTTTATTGAACTGTTTCATAAAGTCAATATGACATTTGCAATTGTGCTGATATTCTGGAAAAACAGCACTCTTGTTTATGTGATATTGGCTCATATTTGGCTCATGTGAAGTTACAAATTTTATCTCATAAAACTAACCTTCTGAGCAAACTGGCAATCAAAATGACATATTTAAGCTTTTTTTGTGAAAAAGCATATTAAATACACCATAGAGGGTTGCACGATATTGGAAAAAAATTTTGTTTTTCTGCAATATAAATTGCGATATGAAAAAAAAAATCACCAGATGACTTGAATAGCTCTATTTGGAAAAAAATAATCAATGATTGGGGTGATTTTGTAGGTGAGTAAATCAGCATAGAAAATAAAGAAATTACAAGCATAGATAAATATAATAGAACAAATATACAAATGAAATAAACAGTGCTTTATATTTTTTAGGTAAGTCTAACAGTATTCCGGGTAAATTGAATAGCCTAATCAAATGTAAAATAACACTGTATAGTCTTCACTGTATAAATTAGACCTAAATCTCAATCAGCTGCCGCAGTGACAGGGTATTGTGACCAGAGGCTGTGAAGATGCTCCAAAAAAGACTAAAAGTGCCATAACTTCTCTTTTTCATATGGATTAGGAATGACATGAGGGTGAAGACTGAACTGGAGGTGAATTATTCCTTTAATAAACTGCTGCCAAAGTATGTCAAGGATTAATCTTAAGTCTCTGAATTGAAGAGCAGCACAGCATTTTTTACTCCAGTAGTATGTCTGTCTCTGCTTTATCTTCATGGCCCTAAAAGCCCCCTGTCTGCACTTTATGCCTTCAGGAGAAATGGAGCATGAAAATATCAGTCAGTCAGAAGTAAACTTCTCAAAAGAGAAGACGTCTGTATGAAGCGTATTTCAGCAGCGCTTTATTTTGATGACATTGAATTTGTAGCATGAGCATGTAATGCTAGTCTTCATTAAAATGCATGCTTTTGGCCGTACAAGAGAAATTTTCCCATCTGTTTAGATGTCTTGATGAGTTTGTGCCTGAATTGACTTTAGGCTCTGTGCCTGCAAATGGAAAAAAAAAATTTTCTCTGTCTGCTATGAAAAAAGAAGTCTCAGAGAGCATGTGAGAAACTAGTTAGGTTCTTTTGAATAGAAATTTAACAGTTGGTTTCTGGGTTCATCTCCCCATTTCATTTGGGGAAATAAGCTTGAATAATTAGCACTAAGCAGCACTTTTTAGTGGCATTATTGCTCATATGTATGGGGTTATGTATCTGAACAAACCCCTTACACTAGGTATTACATTTCAGCATGTGAATATGAATGATTTCTCAAATCATGTTTTGTTGTAGAACAGTGTGCTTGCTGTTGCTTTTCTAAGCATTTAGTTTTACAATTTTCAGATGATAAAACATGAAAAAAAAATTGGAAAAAACATTAGACTAACACTGAAGAGCCGTATCTAGAGACAAGAAGATCATATAGACTTAAAAGCAGATTGACATGCGTCAGTAAGTAATTCACTTAACACCCTAAAAATCATTCTTCAGGGTTACTATAAATCAAATCTAAAAGTCAAGTTAATTTTATTTTGGATAGCACTTTTAACAATATACATTAAAGCAGCTTTATAGAAAACTATTATGTTTATATTTATAATATCTTCATATTTTCATTCTTTATAGTTGCATTCAGCAGAGTCGGGCGATAATATATTTTACATTTTACAATGATGCAATGAAAATGCATTTTATTCAGAAATTGTTTGTAAATTTCACAAATAATTACAAGTAATGACCAGTAACACATTTAATTAAACATGAAATTTTGAAATACACAGACTAAAATAGTATTTTCTTGTAAAATTTACTCCAATAATTGCATTTTATACACTGTAGACCTACTGTATATATCATTTTATGATTAAATTAAAAAATTGCTACATGAAATAGAATAAACATTAAGTGAAATAAAATATTTTAAAAAAACTTGAAATGGTTTAATTTCAGCTAGTTGCCAAGGCAGCATTTCTCATTTTCATTTAATTTTACTTGATGTACTGAAATAATTAAAAGTGAAAAATTAGTGAAAACTAGCCTATATAGACATTTTAAAATCTAATCAAAATTACAATAACACAAAAAAAAATCCTAAAACTTTACCTACATTTTAATATAAAGAAATTAAAAATGGGGAAAAAAAATCTAAATATAAACAAAAAAAAAATCTTAAAAGTATCTAAACTGTATATAAAAATACACTACCACCCAGAATACCATACCAACCATAAAGCATAGTATATTCCTGCTATTTGCAATAACAGTACAAAGACGATTACTAAAAAAATATATATTTTGTCTTTATATCCCTTCAAGTTTATGTGAATAAAAACACCACATAGCATAGTGTACTCCTGCTATTTGAAATGTCAATAAAAAGACAATTACTAAAAATTCATTTGAAAAGTTTATATTATCTTTATATGCCTTTCAAGTTTATGTGTTTTGGATGGGCCTGTTCTTGTGATACATATTTAATCCGTCCCAACTCAAACGGGCTTGTAGGTCACAGAACACATCCCTTTCCCGTACAGGAACTCCAGAGCACATGGGAAAAACAACATGCGCTGCAAATCCAAATCTGCGGCTAGGATAACTCTGGTTTCTCCCTCACTAGCCTTTCTTCACCTTTAAGTAATTTTGGTGGAGCATGTGGAAGTCATTTCAGCCCCCTGCCTTCACTAGCTGGTATGAGTGTCACCATATGGAACCAATTAGCTCTTTGTAGGGGGACAGGCAAGCTTTTTTTAAAATGGCAACGTCATCGAGACGGCGGGTCTGCCCACCATCTGACCCGTCCATGCCACTTTAAGAAATTCCAACAAGATTTTTTCTTGTCCATGCTCATTTTGATATCAAAGCCCTTCAAATCATATTTACGTGTGCATCGTTTGTAGCTGTGAATTTTGTTATGTCACTAGATCCAAACTCACGATGTCTTACGCTGATTGAGCTGAACAGGCAAATATACACAGTAGTGACTGGCACTTTAACACACTGACCTACTTAACACACGACGGCCCAACACGGGCACAGAGCGCTCTACTGCTCTCCCCGTTTACCCAGAAGTCTTTTTACACAGTTTGATGTCATGTTCACATTGTGTCAGCACAAACCAGTGTGTAATTTAAGCCTAAAATTGATGTGGAGTATATACTTGGACTTATCACTGGATCTGGACTCACACTTTATTGAGCCAGAGGTGATTTGTGTGAAAACGCGTTGTACATTTATGCTTTCTGGCGTTCAGACACATCACTCAGCTGAACTGTAATCCATTACGCCCAGCCGGCTCCATTAAATTAGGCTGAATTGAATTTGCCTGTCTTGTTTTCTTCTCTATTGTTGATTCTTAAAGTGTTTCCTGTCTGAGATGATCATGCTAGCAATGATGAGACAGATTTTACTTTTTAAATGTACTTTTTGAATGGCAGTGGACTGAATTTTTGCATTACTGAAAAATTACATTTTGCAATATCTTTTAAAGATAAGTATTTTTGTTCTCATTACCATGAGGTTATATTCATTACTGTTCAAATGTTTGGGTTTTTTAAAGAAATGAATACTTTTATTCAGCAGGAATGCATTAAATTTATCAAAAGTGATCATAAAGACATTTCTAATAAAGATTTTCATTTCTAATAAATTTCTATTCATCAAAGCATTCTGAAAAGTTTCCACACAAAGTTTTCACAAAAAGCAAATCAGCATATTAGAGTGATTTCTGAAGGCTCATGTGACACTGAAGACTGGAGTAATGATGCAGAATATTCAGCTTTGCATCACAGGAATAAATTACATTTTAAAATATATTCAAATAGAAATCATTTATTTTAAATTGTAATAATATTTCACATTATTACTGTTTTTACTGTATTTTTGATCAGATAAATGCAGTCTTGGTGAGCAATAAGAGACATTAAATCTTACTGACCCCAAACTTTTGAAAAACACAGGTCATTATAGCACTTAATATGAATCAGTCCATCTCTCTGTAAAAATGAACATAAACACATCATGTTTTTGTTTCTCTTTTTTTTTTCTCATTATTGTGGTGGTATCATTCACATGTTGTTCTTAAGAAAAACATTCATCATCTTACAAAATCTTCTGATGGTAAAAGTTCTTAGGAAATGCATGAAATGCGACTGTTTTGGTCATTCATTTGAAATTACTCACATTGTTTACAAGTAACTGTTTTATTTTCTTCGCCAAAGCCAATTTTATTCACATTAATGACCCTCACTGTATCATGTACATGCTGCTGTTATATCACAAAGCTCTGGCTATGAAAGAGAGAGTGGTGTATTTCAACTCAAACTAATCTGAATCGCAAAACAAGTCTCATTTCGGCCAAAACCTACTCAAATGAAACCAATAACAAGTTATTGGTTGTAAATGATAAAGAACACCAGGCATGGTTTACTTCCTTCATTCAGATTCTCCAAATCAAAGCGAGTCTGCACTCTCTCTTTCTGTCAGGCCCGTCCACTACCAGCCCACGGCTTCTAACCAAGAGTCTGTCCCTTGAGCCAGGCCCCTGTCTCGGAGCCCACGAGACCCCACAGCGCCTCTGCTCTGACCCTGGACCCCTGGAAGCACAGCACTGCAATGGCACAAGTGAGAACGGACCTCAGGACGTCCCGCCTCCACCCCCTAAAACACGCCCACCTTTACCTGGGCCAAAGCCTCAAGGTACGTTATGTACATTTAAAGGGGTAGTTCAGCCAAAAATTTAACTTCTATCATCATTTACTCACCATCATGACACAAAATATTGCATTTTGAAGAATGACCAAGCTCTTTGTTTCTATACAATTCACAAATACAGTGAACACTGGACGTCAAGTTTTAAATGACAGAAAGGCAAATTTTATGCCATATTGCAAGTCTTGTGAAGCCATAAAATAGCTTTATTAGAGGAATGGTGTTAATTTGTTGTTATTGATTTAAATATGTGCATATGCAAATGAGATTCGATAGCTACAGTACCGTACAAAAGTTTGTGGTCAGCAAGATTTTTTAATGTTTTTGAAAGATGTCTTTTACTTTCACCAAAGCTGCATTTATTTGATCAAAAATACAGTAAAAACTGTGAAATATTATTACAATTTAAAGTGATTTAGAGTGTTTTCTGTTTGAATATATTTTAAAATATAATTTATTCCTGTCATGCAAAGCTGAATTTTCAGCATCATTACTCCAGTCTTCAGTGTCACATGATCCTTCAGAAATCATTCTAATATGCTGATTTGCTGCTTTAAAAAAAGTTTCTATTATTTTGGAAACAATTGCGCTGCTTATTATTTTTTTGGAAACCGTGATCCTTTTTTTCCAGAATTTTTAATGAAACACTTTTTAAATGTAATTTTGTTTGTAATTATGTCTTTACTGTTTATTAAATTAACAAAATTATAAATTTCTTAATTTTTTTTTTAAATTTACAAATCTTTTGAACGATAGTGTATGTTTCATGCATATTTAAATATATGCAGAACTTATAACTAAATTGAGGTCACCATTATTTTAATGTTTACTGTATTCTCTTTGATCTCATGTATAATTTATGATATAATATAATAGGCAATATGATGTAATCTAATAAAAGTACTTGTTATTCTGCCCTGCTGTTCCAATTTAATATCCGTGTCTGTCTGTGGTGCGGTCATGTGATCGTGCACCAGTCTCACTGTATTGATTTGCGTATTGATTTTGTCTCGTTCAGTGCCCCCGAAACCCCCTCATCTCCAGCAGCAGAGCTCTCGACGGCCACGCCCCCCGGAAAAGCCCCTCCCACCTCCACCCTCCCGCCCACTCCCCACCGACCCCCGCCAATCACGCGCCACCTTACCGAGAGCAGAGGGAAGCTCCTCCCCTACTTGTGTCCTCTCGCTCATCGAGAAGTTTGAGAGGTGAGAGATCACAATCATTCGAGCGCTTGTCACTGGAGCCGCTTTTTAGATTACTGCAGAGTTTATTATTCATAACTGACAGTTCTGATTTGGTGTTCTCGAGTAATGATATCTCCGTTTGTTGATCACAGGTAAACAAGAAGTTATATCTTTAATCTCACTGCCAAAAATTATTTATTAATCAGTATTTTTGTCTTGTTTTCCAGTAAAAATATTTAAATATCCTGAAAACAAGTTGTACTTGAGAAGCAGAACTGCGTAATATATTAAGACATTTTTTTTTAGAGAATACAGCTAGAGTTTCTTATTTTTAACCATACATCTTACTAAATCGATATTTTTATTTATTTTGGTTTTAAAATTAAGGTAAAGCAATATGTACTTTAGAAGAATTGCATTAGATATTAAGACTTTTTAGAGAATATAGTTATAGGTTCTTATTTTTTAAGCATAAATCTTTCTAAATGTATTTTTTTCATTCAGCATTTTTATTCTTCATAAATGTTTTGTTTTTTTTTTAATTTACTTTAGTTTAAAATGTAATGATAAGCAAGATGTACTTGGGAAGAAGAATATTAAGATATTAAGACTTTACTTTTACGTTTAATTTGCCAACGGCGTAAGAATTAATTAATCCAATATATGGTGTCTGAAAACAAGTGTTAATTTCTTTTTTTTTCTGTTTTTTCCTAAATTAAATTTTTGTCTTAAGTATATTGAGATAGAAAAAAAACAAAGGAAATTTATTTTAATTTAATTTAATTTTTTAATGTAATATTTTGTTTTTTATTTGATTATATTATCTTAATAAAGTGCTCACAATGTGGTGTTTTAAATATTTATATACATATATTTAGAAATATATATTTGTCATATGTAACTTGTTTTTATTTTTTTTATTTTTTATTTTTTTAGGGAGCAGATCATCGTGGTACCAGATATCACTGGGGGAGTAATGTGTACCCCACGGGTCCCTGAACAGCAGGCCGCCTCTGGGTCGTTTAGCCCTCCACCCTCGGAGTTCATCCTGCCCTGCACGTCCCTTCAGGAACCACTAGAGGCGCCGCTGGCCGAGGAGGAGGTCGAGAAAGAAGAAAAGGATGATGAAGACGAGGTGGACGAAACCGAGGAAGATGACAGTGAACTCGGGGCGTCCTGCTCAGAAAAGCGCCTCTCTATGGAATCGGGCTACGGTGCCTCTGATAAATTGCTGGACACCATGGAAATGAGGGACCTCACAGCCAACCAATCAGAAATCCCCTCGGATCGCTTGTCCCTCCCACCGTCACAGATGGATGGGAAGCTGGCCAATAGAGACAGTGGTATCGACAGCATCAGCTCGCCCTCACACAGCGAGGAGCTCTGCTTCGTCGGGGACGAGGATCGGATCGGTCATGAGAGGGAGATTTGCCCCTGCAGTCCAGGGCCCGGGCTTGCTTGCGGCTATGCCGAGGGGCCCGAAGGAGAGGGGGCCAGCGGTGTGGAGGGCGGCAGAGACTCAGAGGGAGACAGTGATATGGAGGAGGGCAGCGGGGATGAGAGTGAGATGAACCCCATGGCCCTTCAACCTCTGCCTAAAGCTGAACGACAGGACTCCACTGAGGTGAGGATTTATATAGGTACTTATTTGGGAAATTATTAAATAATTTAGTCATGGATTGATCACACTCTTGGTACCAGGGTATTACCAAAGACTCCATATTGACTTCCATATTGTGAATACACATAAACGCATACATATACATGAACAGCTTAATTAATTCTGAGAGATAAATTACAAATTTTGTGCAAGAAACCCTGACTAAAATATATACTTTTAATACATGTATTTATAAATATAAAATATTATTAAATATAAACATTGTCTGTATTTTATAATTTATTTTAAAAACAATTTTTATATTTTAAATATTATTTATTTATTTATTTTTAATTATTTATACAATTTTTATCTTGTATAATTTAATGTTATTTATATATTATATAATTACAATTCTAATTATATATTATCAAATGATATATATTTATACTTTAAAGTATTGTTTTGTATGTAATGCATTTTAATATATATTTTTAAAAATATATATATTAATTAACCATAACCCTATGTATGAAAATAAAAAACATTATAATTGTTATATAATTATAATTATATATAATAATAATAATGTACTATTTATTATTCATACAAATTAATAATATAAACATTTACTTTAACCATATATACTTATGTAATATATATAAAATTTATATACAAATATATATAATATATAATAAATAAATATTAAATTTAATTGTTAAAATAATTTTTAAAATACATGATATACAAATTACATAAGTATTTTTATATTTATTTAATAAAATGTTATATCATTTTATTATTTATTTATTTTTATACCATTCAGAATTTTAGGGTCAGTCAAATAGAATTTTAATTTAAATTAATACTTTTATTCAGCAACAATGTAATAAATTGATCAGTGGTAAAGACATTTATAATTTTACTAAAGATTTCTATTTTAGTTAAATGTTTTTTTTTTTTTTTTTAACTTTCTATTCATTGAAGAATCCTAGAAAAAAAAAATATTTAAAAAAAAAATATTGGTATTTGTTATTTTTAATTATTTGTATTTTGGTCAAATAAATGCATGCTTGGCGAGCATAAGAAACCTTTTTCAAAATCACAAAATTCTTAATTTATACATTTTAAATTTGAATGTTTTTAAAAGTTCTTACTGTTAGAAAGAATGAGACTTATTCTATGCACTTCAGTCCATCTTGTCACAGGTTTGTTCAAACTCATTATCCCACCAACATTTTCTTGTTTTGCAGCTGTCAGTCCAGCAGCGGGTGTTTAATATTGCTAATGAGCTGCTGCATACGGAGAAAGCTTACGTGTCCAGACTGCACCTCCTGGACCAGGTGTTCTGCGCCCAGCTGATGGAGGAGGCCCGAGCTCGCAGCTCCTTCCCCTGTGAGGTGGTCATGGGCATCTTCTCCAACATCTGCTCCATCTACTGCTTCCACCAGCAGTTCCTGCTGCCCGCGCTGGAGAAACGCATGGAGGAATGGTGAGAAAGAAAGAAAGAAAGAAAGAAACACTGTGAGATTGATTTTATTATGGTGAAATGGTAATGTTACTAATGTTTTATCTTCCCATCAAGTCAAATATATATATATATATATATATATATATATATATACACACACACACACACACACACACACATATATATACACACACACACACACACACACACACACACACATATATATATATATATATATATAGCACTTTTCACAATACACATTGTTTCAAAGTAGCTTTGCAGAAAATCATGATGTTAATGTTTATATCTCAATATCTTTATGTTTTATAGTCACATTTAGCAGATTAGGGCTGGGCCATAATGTAATTTTGTGATGATACAAGCAAACAAGCAGATGAGATATGCTATATAGTATGTAGTAGTAAAAAATGTTTCTTACATATTATTTTTGTCTTGTTTTCCAGTACAAATATCTAAACATTCTTATATCATGATACATTTACTTGAGAAGCAAAATGGCTTAATATAAGTCTTGTTTTCTGAAAAATGTTTAAAAAATAAGTCAGTTTATGCTTAAAATTAAAAAAATATCTGCCAATGGGGTAAGAAAAATAAATTTAATTCAAAGGGAAAACAAGATTATTTTCTTGTTTTAAGCGTAAACACTTCATTTTGATTTAAATTCAGAAAACAAGACAAAATATCTGATGTTTAGAGATTTGTACTGAAAAGCAAGACAAAAATACTAAGATACTAAGTCATTTTACTGTATGTAGGCCTATGTGGATAAAGTTGGGCATTCTTATGTTATAAAAAGATGTTAATGCTAATAAATGATTACATATATTACTAATAAAAAATTATAAAAAAGTTTAAATATGACAGGTATTATATTTGATTAGCTTAATTATAGTATGATATTCTAGACAGTAGACTTGGCACATTAACAGAATATTAAATTGATGTTTTAACGACGTGAAGACTATTTTAGAATAATAGCTTTCACGGTGGCTCATGCAATCTCTTTTCTTTTGGACATAACTAGAAATTTTGGATGGATTTTGAATTTATAGGACAAACGGATGTTTCCTAGTATCCAAGTGACATATGTGTTTCCACAAACTAAACTTTGTTTAGAAATAGTCTAATTTTGGAAAGGGAAGGGTGACCTTCACGAAGAGTTGGGACACAAATGATGAGCGAACCTTGACTTCCACCCCTCTCCCCTCAGGGATCTGAACCCCCGCATCGGGGACATCCTGCAGAAACTGGCGCCTTTCCTGAAGATGTACGGCGAGTACGTGAAAAATTTTGACCGGGCCATGGAGCTGGTGAACACCTGGATGCAGCGCTCCTCTCAGTTCAAAGCCATCATTCATAACATCCAGGTACCAGACTGAGATCGAAACGCTTTGTGCTAAACTAACGATGCTCTGTAATAAGAAAAGGTGTTTGTATCATGCATTAATATTGGATGAAATGCAGTACTATCATTCAAAAGTTTGGGGTCAGAATGATTTTTTTTAAAGGAAATTAATACTTTACACAATAATTTCATATTGTATCATAAAAAGAACACAGTAATCATTAAAATAATGGATACCTCAATTTAGTTACATGTCTTGCATATATTTATGCATGCACAAAAGTTTTTTTTTTTCGTTTAAAAGAAATTTACTTACTTTTATACTTTTATTCAGCAAGGATGCATTATATTATGAATGAATGAGGCATTTATATACTTATATTTTATATACTTGTACTTATAATGTATATATTTATATACATTGATAAATTAATCAAAAGTAACAGTATTTAAGACATTATTGTCTTACAAAGATTCTTTGAATAAATGCTGTTCTTTTAAACAATTTAAACTTTCTATTCCTCAAAGAATCATGAAAAAATTCAACAATGATGATAATATTAATAAGAAATGTTTCTTGAGCAGCAAATCAGCATATTAGAGTGATTTCTGAAGGATCATGTGACACTGAAGACTGGAGTAATGATGCTGAAAATTCAGCTTTGCATCACAGGAATAAATTACATTTTAAAATATATTCAGTCAGAAAACAGTGATTTTAATTTGTAATAATATTTCACAATATTACTGATTTTACTTTTTGATCAAATAAATGCAGCCTTGGTGAGCAGAAGAGACCTCTTTCAAAAATATATAAAAATTGACCCCAAACTTTTTAATGATAGTGTATATTTAAAGTCAGCCACTATTCTATATGAAAAAATTACTCATTACAGTGCATTCTGGTCTTTCCTTTCCAGGAAGGATGCAAATTATGCTGCATTTGATTTAGACTAAAATTACATTTTAACAATCTTAACAGGGGCTTTTTGTAATGGACTTTGAGTCAGAAGCATATCTAGACAGAACAGAACGCTGAATAGATTTCAAGTGTAGAAGTGTGAAACAACAATAGGAGTTACAAAAAATTGTCTCTTTAAAATTCAAACTGTCATAATATTAAGGCATAAATTGTTTTCTATTAACATAAAGTGGAAGTCAGATGTGTTGAGTGCTGTTGATCATCACACTCTCAGCTGAACTGTGTGAAAATAAGATAGTCTTCCCAACCCCCTCGCTGTTATAATGAGTGTTAATTGCGTGCAACCCTGCATAATTCACACCCGTGGACTGAATGAACAGAGCGCGTGTTAGTCATACACTAATCTCATCCACCAGGTGCACTCCACCAAATTCACCTTCACAGTCTGAGACAAGAGCGTTCGTGTTCAAAATAACGAGAGCGCTCCCACGGCTCAGCCATGATTGAGTGCGTCAGATGAAAGAGGGAGTCGCTGTGGGTGCGCGAGGGTTTTTGTGGAGTTGTAGGTTATGGTGAATACTAATGGCACCCCAATCAGGCCTGGTGTGGCACTTCAAACATCTCTGGTTGCCACTGTGTGGAGAATATTAAGAGAACACAAGGGCCGGCGCCTGAGATCACAGCACTGCTGGAAGGAGATCAGGCATGTCACGGGCTCCATCACACACGGGTTACACTACCAATGAATCATCTTGATGTGCTTGGCTGTGTTTTGGGAGTTTGCCTTATTGTTAAAGACAACATGAAACAGCATTCGTTCAACACATTTAACTTTTGCAGTGTGATATATTTCAGAGTAAAACTAAATATTCAGTGGGAAATAAAGTAGATTGATACTTGATTTCTTCCAGCAGGATTTGATTGCATTATGAAAAGTAAAATAATTGTTGAGCAAAGCATTAAGTATTAAACTTTGCTGCTCTTTTTAACTATGTATTCATCAAAGAATCAAAGAAAGTATCACATTTTCCAAAAAACAATATGAAGCAGCACAACAGTTTCAACACTCATAATAAATCAGCATATTAGAATGATTTCTGAAGGATCATGTGACTGAAGACTGGAGTAATGATGCTGAAAATTCAGCGCTGCGTCACAGAAATAAATTCTGTTTTAAAGTATATTAAAATAGGAAACCAATATTAGAAATTGCAATAAGATTTCACAATATTACTGTTTTTTCTGTATTTTTGATCGAATAAATACAGCCTTGATGAGCAGAAGAGACTCCCTTAAAAAACATTAAAAATCTTACTGATCCCAAACTTTTGAGTGGCAGTATATATATATATATATATATATATATATATATATATATATATATATATATATATATATATATATATATATATAGTGGTCGAATTGTAAAAAAAAATTCAGGGGGGATGGTGTGGTCGGTGGGGGGGGGAATTTGGTCAATATTGATAATTAAACAATATTTTGCTGAATGTGCTTTTGTGCTGGCACCTTGGATGGTTTAGGTCTGTCATGGATAAATAAATATAACAATAAAACCGCCAGTAGGTGGCAGCAAGTCCCTGTTTTAATAAATGACTTACTGAATCATTCAAATCAAACGATTCGTTCAAAATGGCTGATTCAATAGAAACGAAACAAGTGAGACCATCTGAATGGACTGTCGAATCACTGGCTCACTCAATTTGTTCAAAAACTGATTCATTCATGGAATGAAACACCGTGTTGCTATGCACTGTTGTATGAAACTAATAGCATATTTGTGCTTGCGACCTCGTGCACATGCGCTGATATACAGAAAAGTACATTGCTTGTGCAATGAATATAAAAACATAAAAACTCATACATGGGTTTTTTTCTTTCATTGCTGGAATTATATGGGCATTCTGACTGTATTCTAATGGGCTTCATCGCGCAGTGAATGCTTTTTGGACTCTCAAGACGTGTTTTTTTTTTTTTTTCAAAGTTGGATAATGTCAGCTCTCCTATCGTCTCTCAGTCCCTCACAGTCACACATACATTATGTCAGGAGAATGTCTTTAAATTCTAATCAAGGAAAAATCATACCTTCTGTTGCCTTCATTTTAAAGAACTTCAAAAGTTGCACTTGAACCATTTTGCGCGAAAAATGACGAAATTGCTTCCGTGCGTAGCTTGTTACAGTATCAAGTTCTGATTGGCCAATCGCCCGTTATTTAGTTCGTAAATGATCATAAGTAGAGAATTTTAACATTTCATGTGCATGATAAGTTTTACGTAATACACAAAATTAATAATCCAAAGGGGATGGTAAGGGGGGATGGTGGTCTTACAGAGGGGATGCTTTTTGTCAATTTTTTCGACCAGGAGGATGCCATCCCCCCTCAATTCGAGCCCTGTAAATATATATATATATATATATATATATATATACACACACATACATACATATATACACATGTATGTATAATGTATGTATAATATAGAAATTATATTCTAATATATAATATAATACATATTTTAATTATATATATATATATATATATATATATATATATATATATATATATAATTAAAATATGTATTATGTTATATATTATAATATAATTTCTATATTATTTTAATAATGTATATTTGTAATATATAATGTATTTTAATATATATGTATTTTATATTTTCATGAAAGCTTTTAAAAACAAGTGTTTTATATATATATATATATATATATATATATAATAACATACAAATTATATATATATATATATATATTAATATAATAATAAATAATTATCTATCTATCTATCTATCTATCTATCTATCTATCTATCTATCTTTCTTTCTATCTATCTATCTACACATCCTTTAATATATACTCATGTAATGTGTATATATCATGTCTTATATATTTTAATGAAAGCAAAAATAAAAAACAAAAAATTAAACACACATACACACACATAGATAATATTATACTTCAATAATAATATTTACATATATAATACATAATTATGTGCACAGATGAATTGTGCACAATAAATGTAGTAAATGCAGTCAGTCTTGATTTTATGTCTTTAAAGTTTCTGCTTTTGCAAATATTCTGAATTTGTGTGTGGGAATGGAGCGGTGCAAGGTTTGTTTTTGCTCATTGGATGATTTTGGGTGTGTTTTGCAGAAAGAGGAGATGTGTGGGAATCTTACCCTACAGCACCACATGTTGGAGCCTGTACAGAGGATCCCTCGCTACGAGCTCCTGCTCAAAGACTATCTGCACCGCCTGCCAGAGGACGCAGACGACTTCAAAGACGCTCAGAGTGAGTGCAGAGCAGCGCAATGCTCAAATGGGCCTTATCTCCTCCACTGACCTCAGCGGCCCACTTTCTGTTTCATTCCAGCTATTCGTGCATGTGCCTGGAAATATTGCAGTGAAAAGATTCATGCAAGGTTAACAGGCCAAGATAAAAGGCAAAATGGAAAAATGACACTTTGTGAATATCAAGTCCTTTATCCTTCACAGAATCTCTGGAGCTGATCGCCACAGCGGCAGAACATTCAAATGCTGCCATCAGGAAAATGGTGAGTGCAGTTACAGATGAACCACACACACTCCATCTGGGCTGAAAACCAACACTGCCACTTAACATCCCTTTGTAATTAAGCATGGTTGCCTCTTTAATGTGAGGTCTGTTGTGAAAGTCTCTCATTTGAATCTGTTAATTGCTTATGTTTTTATTTTCTACATTTTGAGACATGAGACACCTCCCTCCAAGTAGACCTGACCTAAAACAGACAACATCAAATCTGGCGTTTTTATCATCACTGAAAACAAGGTCATAACCATGTCATAACAAAGTCTAATTCTAGTTGTGAAGTAATCAATTTGAATGATCTTAAAATAAAATATGCACACATTCACTCTTCTTTGTATACTTAATATTTGAAAAGCACAAAACATTTCTTGTTTTGTCACGTAGAGTTATGAATTACATGAATCATGTACTGTAAATGATTGCATATTTTCAATTCAAAATGACAAATTTTCAGAAAGCAAGTTAAGTAGTTTTGCATAATTGGATATATATAATATTAAATAATAATTATTTATTATAAAACTTGAATAATATATACTGTAGTTATATGTATAATACATACAATAATATGTATAATAATATGTGTTTGAAAATATATTTTAGGGTTATTTTTATATGACTAACATATATTAAAATATTACTAAAGTGTATATTAAAATACTATAAAATAACAATATAAATGTATATGTATATTTTAATGAAGTTTATATATATATGTATATTTTAATGAAAGATTTTTTCATTTTTATATTACAAAAGCATATGTTAAAATATTTTAAAAAAAATTACTATTATACAAAAAATACTACAATTACTAAAGATTACTACATATAATATTTTATATATAATTTTTAATAAATGCAGCATGCACAGGGCTGTCCTTTTTTCATTTTTAAATTACAGAAGTATATATTAATATATATATATATATATATATATATATATATATATATATATATATATATATATATATATATATATATATAGTTTTTTTTTTTCAAATAATATTACTATAATATTAGTAAAGAATAGTAATAGTAATATAAAATTATTTCTAAATATTGGTGGGGACAATTTGGCCATTTCTTTGGCCATTACTTGGATGAAATGACAAATGTTTCTACAAACGTGTGAATGTTTTGTCCCTCAGGAGCGCATGAGAAAGCTGTTGAAAGTGTACGAGTTGCTCGGTGGAGAAGAGGACATTGTTAACCCAACTAATGAGCTCATTAAAGAGGGACACATCCTGAAACTGTCAGCTAAAAACGGGACATCACAGGATAGATACCTCATTCTGGTGAGTCAAAGACAAGCATAAATGACATAATTCATACCTCAAAGTGTTTTTTTCTTAGTAAAAATGTTGCTAAATCATGCACGTTTAACTTTGCTCGTCTCTCTCTGAAGTTCAATGACAGGTTGTTGTACTGCGTTCCCAAACTGAGGCTGATTGGACAGAAGTTCGGAGTGCGAGCGCGGATTGACGTAGATGGCATGGAGGTTCAGCATGTTTTTATCTTGTTTACAGCATAAAACTCAAAATAAATGTGCTGTTATGAAATGGCTGATTCACTCTGCATTGCTTCACAGCTGAAGGAGACCAGCAGCATGAACGTACCGCGAACATTTCTGGTGTCGGGAAAACAACGTTCGCTAGAACTGCAAGCAAGGTACGGCTGAGGGAATGTGCTTCATCTGCTTTAAAAATAAAATCTGAGGTTGATTGACCACCACAGAAATGTTGTCCGAGCTTTTGGGCATTAGGAGAAAATACCCAAGATAAGCATATCAGCCAGTGAAAAACAAGAGAAATATGTGCGGCTTTTGGCATTTTTAAAACGTTTGCCGTTTTGATTTTCACCAGGACGGAAGAGGAGAAGAGAGATTGGATTCAGGTGTGCTTTTCTTCATCATATCACAGGTTTTCATGTCTCTCGACTATAACACTCCTGCTTACATTATTCAAATTTTTGTTCACTTTCTCACAGGCGATCCAGGCCACTATACAGAGACATGAACAGACGCTGGAGACCTTCCGTATGCTCAACTGCTCGTTTCGGGAGGAGGACTTCACTCCTCCAAACTCTCCAGTTAGTTTTTATCTTATCACTCTCAGTGTTGTTACGTAAAGCTAAAAGTAAAACTATTTAAAATCAATTTTGTTAATTAAAATGAAGCTGAAAAATAAATAACAGATGGAAAATTTAACATAAAAAAAATCGGAATGTTGCCTTGGCAACCAAATGAAACCATTTAAGTTGAAGTACTAAAATTACTAACACTGAAATAAAATAAATAAAAGCTAAATAGAAATATTAAAATAATGACAAAAGTACATAACAAAATGATTAAAACCAAAATTAAAATGAAAACCAAAAAATAAAAGCCAATTCAAAATATTTATAAGTACTCTAATAATATATAAATAATACTAAAATAAACCATATCCAGAAAATATATGAAAATATATATTCCAAACATGAAAATATATAGGATTTATATTTCATAAAGGGATTGACATATTTGGGAGTCTGTGGCATCAAAATGTTTAAAAACCCCTGATCTGTATGAATAACTACAAAATATAGTGGCTCCAAAAAGTCTTTTGATGCTCAACCCACACTTAAAAATGTATGAATGTCATTGCATTAGTTAACAAAATATCAAACCAAGTAGCATTTAATCACATCACTTTTTAAAGCAAACACCTTTTATGATTACTAGCTCTAATGCAATGACATTTTAACCCACGTTTTAGGTGTGGGTTAGGATTTGTGGCCACTGCAATATTCTCTGACCGCTCTTTGTTTTCAGAATTGCACAGAGCTTGGAAAGCGAGCGCCCACTCCAATCCGGGAGAAAGAGGTCACGCTGTGCATGAAGTGTCAGGAGCCTTTCAACTCTATTACCAAAAGACGGCATCACTGCAAAGCCTGTGGACATGTATGTTACACCACACCTGTGTTATCTGACATGCTCTTTGATGCAGTGAGCTGACGTGGGTCTTCTTGATTTCAGGTGGTGTGTGGGAAGTGTTCGGAGTTCCGTGCCCGTCTGTTGTACGATAACAACCGAGCCAACCGCGTGTGTATAGACTGCTACACCACGCTAGTGGGAGTGCCGCCCTCTCCGGCCAGTCTGAGCAACAGCACACAGAGACGCCGCTCCATTCTAGAGGTTTGATGGCAGATTTAAACTCGTGACATCTGGCAACCCAAAGCGTGAAAGCTAGTGGTGGTCTATATTTTATTCTCCTCTTTTTCCTGCAGAAACAGGCCTCAGTGGCAGCGGAGAACAGCGTGTTGTGTAGTTTCCTTCATCATATGGAGAAAGGAAGTGGACGTGGGTGGCAGAAGGCCTGGTTTGTCATCCCTGACAATGAGCCACTGGTGCTGTATATCTATGGTGCTCCGCAGGTAAGACGATCCTAATCCTCAGGTTTAGACATGATAGTACGTAAATGTGTTATTGCAAAATATGGATATGAGTTCATATTTCTGAAATTTGAACTACTGCATCACTGTGATACCATTTACACCTGGTATTAATATCCGTTTTGTGCTTTAGGCTCTCCTGATGCACCTTAGAAGACCGCCTACTCACCTGTCAATCAACCATTGTTATTTCAAGTGGCTTTGATTGAAAAGTTATCAAAAAGCCAAAATATTTACATTACTGTTTACTAATTTGGTGTCTTTAAGATTTTTTTTTCCAGATTTTATTATCAATGCTGTTCTTTTGATTTTTCTATTCATCAAAGAATCCTAAAAGAAACTTTCCATTAGACTTTCCACAAAAAATATGAACTGTTTTCAGCATTGATAATAACAAGAAATGACTGTTGAGCAGCAAATCAGCATATTAGAATGATTTCTGAAGGATCATGTGACACTGAAGACTGGAGTAATTATGATGAAAATTCAGCTTTGCATCACAAGAATAAATGACATTTTACAATATATTCAAATAGAAAACAGGTATTTTAAACTGTAATAATATTTCACAGTATTACCATTTTTACTGTATGTTTGATCAAATAGATGCAGCCATGGTGAGCATAAGAGACTTCTTTCAAAAACAATGAAAATCTTACAAGCCCAAACCTTTGAACGGTAGTGCATGCATATGCTTGTTTGACGTCAACATGAAATTCACACATGGTTACAGGAGATGCATTTGACATGCATGTTACTACCAGGAGTCATGTGATCAGACGGATGTTAACACCAGGTGTAAACAAGGCCTTAGTGTTCATTCCATGACTAATGCGGTTCACAGTGGTCAGTTAATGGTTGGCCAGTGAAGTATTGATCTTATCTTCTCTCTTTCTCTCTCCATACACACAGGATGTCAAAGCCCAGCGCAGTATTCCCCTCATCGGGTTCGAGGTGTCTCTACCTGAATCAAGTGACCGTCTAGAACGTCGCAACGCCTTCAAAATGAGCCAGAGTCATCTGACCGTTTACTTCAGTGCCGACTGTGAGGAACTGCAGCGACGTTGGATGGAGGTGTTATCGAGAGCTGGCAGGGGTGAGGAGCTGCAGTCAAACGGTCCAATATCCGAGGCCCTCGAGGAAGAAGGGGAGGAGCCAGTACCTATGGGAGAAAGCACATGATTGGCTGAAAACACGATATCATTTTGCACACACAAACTGTATAAATGTGACCACAGCGACAGGATATAATAGACAAAAACACACACACACACACACACACACGTATACCTTCTCTCTTACATCTGTATTAATTGTCAGTTGTAAATTGCATGAAATATCTACAGGTACGTTTCTCTGTGTATTGCTCATCTTGTGTGAGTGACCAGTGTTTGGAACAATCTGACAAAAGTGCATACACTTTAAAGACAACTTGATTACTTGCATCAACTCTTTCGGCCGCTAGCAGTTTCTATGTTAAATCGACTGTTTCTGCCAAATCTCGAGGTGTTGTGAAGTGGTTTCTCGACTGAGGCTATGGTTTTGAGAAGTGAGACGGTTCTACGGTTTGGTGGATGTGTGTGAATGTTTGGCCTGGTTTCATGAAAAGTTTAGGTGACCTAGAGAGTCTGCAGTGAAATACCCTAGTTTACATAACCAGAAGCTGGAGGGAATGACTGATTTTGTTGGCTTTAAATCAGTAAAAGTCAGTAGACTATGAATCCTGCCAATATTAATGGCAATAATCCGCTTGGTAAGAGGATCAAATTCTGGATTTCACATTTCGATTACATGTTAAACATCGGCTATTGCATTTAGTAGTGGATTGTGAAAGGATTGGCCACATGAACTGTTGTTCAGCTATGCAAACCTGTGTTTATCTCAGAAACATAGTGTACATGTGTGGTAATCAGGAACTGCTGGAACATAGTAGGTATATTTATTAAGCGGGTTTTAACCACTCACAACAGGCAGAAGTATGTGCTTCCTGTTGACTCCACGTCCTTCAGCTCAGAAAACACCAACAAATTTACTGTGCCATCTAGTGGGTGCTCATCGTAGCGCGCACACATTCTAGGGGTGAATGTCAGGGAACCTGTCAGGGAACCTGTCAAGAACGTGTCAACGCAAATTTAATATCACTTAAGAAACTTTATTTTGCATTTAAGTAAAATAAAGGAAGCTTATTTTAATGACCATTAAGATTTTTGTTGCACGGTGACATGGTTTATTAGTACAAATCTCATTACTGTAAGGTGAAATAAATTATATATTATTTCAGTTGTCAAATATTTATAAAGTGTAGTATTATATGTTGTACTGTCTTTAATTTATGCTGATTTACAGTCATGAGAATCTGATGAGAACTATTAAGAATAATAGGAATTACAAAACATCTTAATTGTAATTAAAATAATGTCACAATGTAAAAAATAAAAATTTAATGGTGCTAAAAATAAGCATTTTTTATTTTTTATTTTTTTTTTGGGGGGGGGGGGGGGGGGATATATGGAAGCTTGTTTCTGCCATGGGATAAAAAAAATAAGGTGACTTTTTATCTACAGTATAGAGTTTTTGTCTCGCAATTCTTAGTTTATATCTCACAGTTGTGATTTTATATAAACTCAGAATTGCGAGATTATGAGAAAAATTTACTGTTCTGAGAAAAAAGGCAGAATGGTGTGACGAAAAGTCGCACATACCTTATTTATTTTTTAGACCAAAAAAAAAAAAAATTGTGGGACGTTAATTCAGAATTCTGAAAAAAAAAAAAAAAAATCTTGCAATTATGACAATTATTTTTTTTCTCTTTGTATTGTGAGATATAAACTCAAAATTGTGATTCTGAATGATGAAAGAAATTGGCAATTACCTTTTTATTTATTTATTTATTTTTACTCCGTGGTGGAAACAGGCTTCCATAGAAATGTGACCTGGACATGTTTTGTGAGATTCACACCTAAGACTGTCCCTTTTGCTCCAACAGTAAGGGAAAAACAATTCTGAGGAGGAAAACGTGTGTAATGGGAACGTTTCAATCAAAGGAATTGACAGGGCTCTCCCTACAGGATAACAGAGATTTTATCCTGTTTTCTGAGTGTGCATGAGTGATTTTATGAATGCAGGAGTGTTGTGGCATTTGATAAGACTGCAGATAATATGAGGATTTTAGGTCATGATGAGGGTGTGTATGAATGGGGCTAGTTTTTATCATTGTAAACTCAATGATATCCCTGCCTTATTTAGAGGGTTTTTTGATAAATATAGAATATATATAAATAAAAAAAGGTAAAAGTTTTGATGAGGATATCAAACGTTTTCAACCGTGTTGTATTTGTGTATGAAAAGTGCAAAAGATTAAAGGACAAATTCATTTGTAAATATAACTTATTCCTCTGAGCCCAGTTTTGTGGGTTAGTTATTGTCGAAGAGCTTTGGTGTTTGATCTTTGTTATGTGCAGTTTTAAATGGACTTCTGAGCATTGTGGTAAATCAAGAAAAGCTTAGGATAAGTTCTCTCGTTTCACCACTTTTTCCAGAGGTAGATATTCAGTGTTTTAGAAAGAGCTTCATTTTCATTTCCTCTTTTGAATCCAGTTATCTGCCAATGTGAATGCCTGATGACTCATTGAGAACTGCTTTACCTTTTTTGTGTTTGATATTGCTTTAATCTTGCTCTTTGTTGTCAAAGAAATCGCTCGAGTAAGTGAAGGTGAACCAGTCGTTGTGTTTTCCCAGTCCACCAGCCTCCAGCCTGCCTGCGGTTTCCTTCCTCAGAGGTTTTTGGACTGTTGATTGCAGCGCATGGCTTTGGGTCAGGGCTGCGTGTGTTCACTTCCATATGTTTACGACTTGTACTGGTCATTCCCAGATCCTCAGTTGAGCCTGCCCGTCACTCACGCTTACACACGCATTCATCTTCCTGCTTCTCTCAGTATTATTGTTCTTGATTATAAAAAAAAAAAAAAAGCCTTACTGATATTTTGCAACCTTGTGCTTATCTTCACATTGTTTTTCACGATTGCTTTTTGCCAAAGTATCCCGCAGAAAATGTGTATTAGAAATTGAAATGTTTTCTGTCACATTTTTTGTTTCTTTACTTTTCTTTTTTTGTTTAATACCGATATTTATTGTCTTTTTTACTCCTTGAGGTAATTGTAGTGAAGTTAGTAAACTCTGCAATGAACCAAATGATGAACACTACCAAAATACAAAGGCGAAACGCTATATGTTAACATTTGGGAGAATATAAGTTATTGTTTCTGTGTGCTCCAAGTCTGACAATAATTGGAAGTTAATGCATGAAATTAGATTTTTAATATTTTAGTTTCTATTCTTCAACCCTTAGTCCATAAAATCTATTTGTAAACTATTTTTTAAAGGATATATTTCTCTGATATATTCAAAGAAGATACAGCTGAAATACACTGTAGTTCATTTTAGCAAGGATATCTGAACAATTGTGCATTTTTAAACAAAACTATCTGAACAATCTGACATTAAGTGTCATATACAGAAACAGAGGTGCTATTTTATTGTTTGATCAAGGGAACAGCTTTGTGTTTATAAATATATGATATGATTGGATCAGGAATTCAGTTTTCCTGCATACGTACATTCAGTGTAAAAACAGAGTTTCTAGTCTTTAATATGGAGGAATAACACAATGGTACTTTAAGGATTATTCTGTGGCAAGAATCATTTGGGAGAAACGGTTACATCTCTGTGGTGCAGATCAGAGAATTAAATGTTACATTGTATATATTGTATATGCTCAGATCTGCATACCAAAAGATTCCATGAATAGCACAGTCTGATGATGATGTAATCTGTTCCTACACCTGGATTTTTGACTTGAGGGTTCTAATCTTGTTCATGTTTATAACCTAGTTCTATTGCACCAAATACAATTTTGCCATGAGGATGATTACTTTGTTACATGCCAAACTTTTAAACCCTATTTATTGTAAGTTTGGTCCAGCAGGTTTCTTTTATATATGGAAGCTAAAGAGAGCAATGTCGAGGCTTGGACAGCTGTTTTGCTCATAGATGTTAATGATTACCTGCCTAGAGATGATCTACCATTCCTTCTCCTCTGCTCTCTGGCATCATCACAGCATGCCAAACTCGAGGTATTGGAATGAGTGCCTCCTGACCTGTTTCTGTCATTTTTTTGCTGACTCTTCATGTGATGTACATCTGTAACAAATCAGCAGAGATGGATTTGTAAAACATTGCCAGATAGCCCTATAGCTGATCTTCTCAAGGACAGTTCACGCTGTGTTATTTTGCTCAGAAAGACTCTCTCTGAAAACCAAGAAATGGCTGCATTACGAGCTTTGATACATTAGTTTTTTTTTCCCCCAATCCTATTAGCCAAACCATGACACTATATGGCACAAGTATACATGCTATTGTTTTCCCTCATGAAACCTGGTTTATTGTACACATAATGGGTATTACTGTTATTTCAAGTACTATTATAATTATTATTGTTGATTAAATTAGTGGCAGGCCACTGGGTACCATTGTATGTTAATATCCCAATGAAATCTGTGCAAGATCATGAAAATGTTTATGAATTAAAGTAATAAAAGAACAAAAAGAGTGTCTCATTCATTCAAAAATACATTGTATTGGTCAAAGTTATAGATTTTTCTTTTATGCCAAAAATCATTAGTAAAGATCATGTTCCATTAAGATATTTTGTAAATTTCCTACCACAAATATAATAAAACTTAATTTTTGATTAGTAATATGCATTGCTATGAACTTCAGTTGGACAGATTTAAAGGGAGATTTTCTAAATATTTTGATATATATATATATATATATACATATATATTTTTTTTTTTTTTGCACCCATAAACTACATAAACATAAACTACATATGTAGTTTACATAAACTAGCTAGGCCTATATAATAGTTTATCAAACGTAATAGGTCTCACAAATACATGGAATTTATGCCTCTAAAGCTTTTTATATATATATATATATATATATATATATATATATATATATATATTTTTTTTTTTTTTTTTTTTTTTAAATACCCTGTTGTGTCAAAAACACACACCTATGCATAGGCAAATTAAGCTTAAATGAAATAAATATTTTTGTCTACATAAGCAAATAAAATGCCATACTATATGCTCACAGTGTATTCATTTCATCGTCGGCGTTATTTTAATTTTATTATTCTTTTCATTCGAATATCACAGAGCTTCATCATCTAAAACTAAAGAATGACGAAATAGTTTGTAATGTTATTTCAAAGGCTGACCTAACGTTTGAAGTAAACAAGTATTCCATCGGTCGTCTATTGGCTGATCGCTGTGAAGCCCCGCCCACCCTGCACAGCCATTGGACCGCTCGTCTGTCTGTCCACACTCGGCTGATCATGGAGCGTCACTGTGGGGTTTTCCAGTCAGATTTACTCCCCTCAGTGTGCGGCGAGGAGAGCGAGATAACTGTTTCCAGAGCAGCCAGACTCTGATAGAGGAACTAAGGACTTTGGACTCCCAAGACGCAATTATTTTTCATCAGGCTAGTGCAGACTGATAAAGAAAGCCTCGACACGGGAATCTGGGGAAACGCATAGACCAGTTGTGCAGTAAACATCTCGCTAAGCGGTCGGGAAGTGCGACGGTCCTCTATTTTAACCTCTTCCGAAAACAACTGGTTTTATTTTGTTTCTGAACTTTAGCTCAGATTAGTATAATTCTAGGTTACTCTAGCTCTTTATTTTGCTCATTTAAAGTACCATTTTACACCTGGAGAAATGTCCAGCCTGCCTTCCGTTAAACCCGAGAAGGGCAGACCGGAAGTGTCGTTACCTGGGCAACAGGCGCCGCACGAGCTTCCTCAGACCGTCTACGTCATATTAGACTCCTCAGCCGAGTCTGTCAATCTCTTCAGGTGAGTGAACGAGCATCACATAAACTCTGGTTTAATTTAACTAATTCAAAACAACAAAGTGATTTTGTGTTGTTTTGCCGCTACATGCATAGTAATCTTAGTTCACTAGATAGGCAAAATTAATTAATTTGTTTGTTGAACATCTTAAGGGTACTTCATATTAGAGATGTAAGGTTTTGACAACTCCTGGAAGATAACCTGGATACTTTATAAGAACATCAGTGTACCTGGATGCTTGGGATTAGAGGATGTTCTTTGTTGCATCAACATTTTGCATTCATTGCAGTGCTGATAGTAAAGTTTTAGCGTGTTGATTCAGAATCAGACTGTTCCTTTTGGTTTTGCGTTTTTTAGGGTTATGCAATTTAGTTTTATGTAAACTTGACTGTACTCAAAGGAATGTTTGGAGTTATTCAAAGGTAATTTCTCATTCAAATTATTAAAGTATTACGATTATTATGCACAGTAACCAAAAGCAGATGTTAGACATTGCAAATATTGTTTTTGTGCAAAATGCAAGTCTCTAAATGTAGCGTGCAAGAGGAAGAAGCCATGGCACGTGACAGTCTTTTTATGCATGAGAATTCAAATGCACTCTTGACTCAACTTTATTTCTGTAGCACTTTCAGATCATAATGGGTACCAAATTCCTGTACATAAAAGTTGTAATCACGTACATGAAGCCAAAAACAACAAAAATACAATATATTATTGAAAGCTAAAAGAAAATAATTTAGTTGTGTTGGTTCCCTGAAGTGCCCCTAATGTGAGAATTTTCAGAATATTTGAAATTTTCAGAATATCAAAAGAACCGTCTCCTTAAATTCCTCAAACCAAACTTCAAAGCCATTTAACCGGCCTCAAACTTTAAAACTAACCTCCCTCCCTTCCACCCTGCCAAAAAAATTCCTCTGGAATGCCTGTCTGTGTTACTCCAACCCACAAGAGCCGTTTAACCGGAGGCTTTGTTTTGTCGTTTCGGTCCTGAGCCTCAGATTTCACGGGATATGACTCAGCAAATCTACCCACACATTTTCCCTTTTTCTTTTTTCTTTATCCCTGTTTTTGCTGTCCTTCCTCTCAAGTTCTTGCTTGCATTGACTGAATGCTTGCTGAGCACACACTATTTTGCTCCTTTTGTACCCTAAAAGCATGTGTTTTTCATTTGCTATCCTCGGAAAAAAAGACATGACGTCTGATTTTTCTCCCTATAGCCCAATTACCATAAAAGTTTACCTTTTTATATTTTAAATAGCCATTGTTGCATAATGTGCTTTCAAAGTTCAAGATTCTTTATTGTCACATTATCACACCGGTGATAGTTGTGTTTATTACAGTAAGAGTGAAATAAAGTATTACAACAAGGAATTATATTAGTGATGATACAATAAATGCATCAGATTAATTAAACGTTTTTGAAAGTATAAATTCTCTTTGTTTACAGTTAGAAATAATATAAAACTGATTAAAATAGATTGAAAATACATACATCCGTTCTTATATTACAATACTGCAAAAAGCTTATATGTATTGTAATTATTGTATGTTTTTATTTATTGTAAGGGTAAGCCAAATAAAGAAATATAAGAAATTAGTTAAAAATAAGAGTAGAATAAAAAGGAATAAATTTATAATGATGGAGTGACTCCCTCTGGCGGTGACTACTGATATGGGGCTTTTCCATTTGTCTGTTTTTAGTAAAGCTGTAGTTTTATTAGGGGCAGTCCGCAGCTGATACTCTTGGAAAACACCGATTATTTAAGTGTAGGGAAGATTTTCTCGTATTTTAATCATTTTCTTTGAAATTGGGGTATTTAGCGAAAGTTAAGCAGACTGAAAAGCTCGAGTCTCTAAAGGCCGGGTAGCGAATACATGCCGTACTACGCTGAAGGTTTGACTCATGAATATTAATTAGCCCTCCCCAGACCGCCAAGCTGATTGGCCCAAAGGCAGGCGTGGGCGAGTGGGCGCTAGTCAGCTGGCCAATTAACGAATAGCGAAGGCTTGGGCAATGAATATTAATTTAGTATTCTGACTGACAGCTCCAGGAAGGTTACCAAGCAACGTCTAAATAAGCTTTTTAATATACATGAGCTAAACCTTCATCGTAGTAGGTTTCGTAATTTCACCGGAGGATAGAAGAGCTTCGCGTGCGCGGAGTGGCACAAACATGGCCACCTAGTGAAACCAAAACACTCGCGAAACGGCGATGCTCTGCGCGTAAAATCTCGCCTTTAGACCGTGCTAATCAGCGTGACAGCGTCGTATCAGTCCGGGATTCAGATTCAGACCATGAGTTGATGGGGTTTACAAACCGGATTTACCGGAATACTTTCGTTTGATAACGTTTGATCTGATTACATCACTTGGATTATTCCACTATCCAGAAGAGGCTTTAGGTATGTCATCTAGAAATGCATCTAGAGCTCTCTGTGGATGTTATTATATTCTATGCTCATGTTGTAGATGTTTTTGTCACCTTTCTGTTATAGTAGCATACTGATAAGGTAGTGGATGTGTCTCAAACCCTTGTGATCTGCCTACAAAGACATCACTTTTTGGGATCAGTGCCAAAAATGTTGCATAGATGAGAAGCTGACTAGTTTTGGGGAATTTATGCTCTTTAAAGTTTTGATGGCCAAGAATGCTGTCCATGTAGGCACACTAGATTTTGACTGTTGATGCTCAATGCTCAAAATATGCTGTCTATGTAGGTTTATGAGCAAGTGTTCTTCATACACTAGACTTTTAAAAATATGTCAAATAAAGGGCATTCAGGTCTAAAAAGCATGCTGAAATTAATAATAAATTAATGCTTTTTAATTAAATGAATGCTTTTTAAAACTGGTTTTATTTATGTGTGTGTTTGTAAATATATATATATATATATATATATATATATATTATACACACACACACACACACACATATATATTACACTAATATATATATATATATATATATATATATATATATATATTAGTGTAATATATATTTATGTGTGTGTGTGTGTATTATATTATATAGATATATTACATATATTTATATATAATATAAAATATAAGAATATGAATATATAAATGTATAAACGTAAACATTTTCAAAATATAAACTGTATGTGTGTATTTATATATACATAATAAATATACACAGTACGTCTACATATATAATGTAAACAAAAACTTTTATTTTGGATGCGATTAAACACGATTAATCATTTGACAGCACTAATATATTTACATTTACATTGTCATTTAGCAGACGTGTTTTACCAAAAAAAAAAAAAAATTATATATATATATATATATGTATGCATGATATTTAAATGAAGATTTTGCATATTTAAAGTGTATGATGATAACATTAAAACTTTGGTTTGGGTGTATGTATTAAATGATAGATTGTACTGTATTCTGTGTAATTTATATGTGCATGGTTTTTCCCGCCATCAAAGACTGTGATGTATTAAACTGTATTGGGAATGAGGAACTGTGGTTAGTGACTGGGATTCTTTATTAATTCCAGGATTTTACTTTACACCCCTCCTGTTCACGGTCTCTGCATCAACATGTCAGATTACAGAAGTTTGTGGACTGACAGTAATTGATGTAGCTGTGTTCTTCCTTTCTCAGTGTTGAACCCCTTCTTCCTGAGTCTGGGATCGTGGCAGACATTGAGGTAGAAGGCGTTTTTTCCACCGATTCGGACACTTTTTACGAGCTGAAGAGTCAACCCATCACCCCAAGGTGAGTCTGGTTACCACAATTATAAAAGCACACTTCCTGTTTGTTTCTGTACTCTCACCTACACATTTAGACTGTGACCGCATGCCAGATACGCTTATGAGAGAACCGCGATCGTATCTGATTTACTTCCTGCATGCTCTGTGTTAGATGCCTAGAAGTTTTTGATCATATTTTGCTGCATACCTGTGACGTATTGATTTGGTGTACAGTATAATCAGCTTCACCCCGAGGGAGTTTACTGGCAGTTACTGTACTTCTGAATTGTTGAGATCTTTTACATTCTTCTATTTTTTTGTATTAATTACATTGCTTATTTTATGTGAAATTAAGCACTGTTTTTGTGCCCATTTGTGTGAGTGAGTTTTTTTTTTTTGTTTGTTTTTTTTCTGCAATGAGACAGGTCAGTGCATGCTGTCCTGAAGGTGTTTAGACGGGGCATTGGGTTTCTGTTGATAGAACTTCCCAGTGTCTTTTTCCAGGGACTTCCCGGTGATTCAGCACAAATCTAAACACCCCGATCAATCACAATACCTCTTTCCACAGCTCTTCTTACAAAAAAATATATTGATTATGGAGGAATCTGTTTAGGATAGTGGTTTGTGTTTGCAGAATTACGTAGCCGAGTGCTTTTTAAGATAAATCAATTATATGAGTGTTTCAAAGTTCACACGCTGTTGTCTCCCACAGTCTCTCAGATTTATCTGACAGGATGATCAGCCTGACATAGTATTCTTTGGATTTGCTTCTTGCAAACAGTGTGTTTGAGGCAGCGTGGTCTTGGCTGCTTGTTTTCTGTTCGCTCTGGGACTTCCCAGAATGACTCATCAGAAAAAACGAGTCCGTGTGAAAGGAATGTGAAGGCTGTATTGTTGGAAATGTGAGACTGTACAGAGAGATTTGATTTATTTTGCTCTGTTGTTATTATGTAAGCAGTGTTCATTGATAGCACAGCTTGAGAATGTTACAAAGGACATTTTCTGTTTGTATTGTTCACATTCTTAAGTCTTTTAGGAAAAAAGTTTTTGCTAAAGGAGTAAAATGTTCATGGTTGTATATATTTTAAACACTATTATTGCAAAAGTCAACGTGAACAACTTCAAGTGTGGGACAACTTTATTTTCCCAGTCAGTTGATTGGATTATGAGAAGTGGTCATTTTAAATGACTGGACGAGAGGAATTGAAAAAAATGTCAACAGAAATAGTAGTTTCAGAGATTATGTTTCTATTATTTATTTATATATATATATATATATATATATATATATATATATATATATATATATACAGGTGCATCTCAATAAATTAGAATGTCGTGGAAAAGTTCATTTATTTCAGTAATTCAACTCAAATTGTGAAACTCGTGTATTAAATAAATTCAGTGCACACAGACTGAAGTAGTTTAAGTCTTTGGTTCTTTTAATTGTGATGATTTTGGCTCACATTTAACAAAAACCCACCAATTCACTATCTCAACAAATTTGAATACTTCATAAGACCAATAAAAAAAAACATTTTTAGTGAATTGTTGGCCTTCTGAAAAGTATGTTCATTTACTGTATATGTACTCAATACTTGGTAGGGGCTCCTTTTGCTTTAATTACTGCCTCAATTCGGCGTGGCATGGAAGTGATTAGTTTGTGGCACTGCTGAGGTGGTATGGAAGCCCAGGTTTCTTTGACAGTTGCCTTCAGCTCATCTGCATTTTTTGGTCTCTTGTTTCTCATTTTCCTCTTGACAATACCCCATAGATTCTCTATGGGGTTCAGGTCTGGTGAGTTTGCTGGCCAGTCAAGCACACCAACACCATGGTCATTTAACCAACTTTTGGTGCTTTTGGCAGTGTGGGCAGGTGCCAAATCCTGCTGGAAAATGAAATCAGCATCTTTAAAAAGCTGGTCAGCAGAAGGAAGCATGAATTGCTCCAAAATTTCTTGGTAAACGGGTGCAGTGACTTTGGATTTCAAAAAACACAATGGACCAACACCAGCAGATGACATTGCACCCCAAATCATCACAGACTGTGGAAACTTAACACTGGACTTCATGCAACTTGGGCTATGAGCTTCTCCACCCTTCCTCCAGACTCTAGGACCTTGGTTTCCAAATGAAATACAAAACTTGCTCTCATCTGAAAAGAGAACTTTGGACCACTGGGCAACAGTCCAGTTCTTCTTCTCCTTAGCCCAGGTAAGATGCGTCTGACGTTGTCTGTGGTTCAGGAGTGGCTTAACAAATTCCTTGACACGTCTGTGTGTGGTGGCTCTTGATGCCTTGACCCCAGCCTCAGTCCATTCCTTGTGAAGTTCACCCAAATTCTTGAATCGATTTTGCTTGACAATCCTCATAAGGCTGCGGTTCTCTCGGTTGGTTGTGCACCTTTTTCTTCCACACTTTTTCCTTCCACTCAACTTTCTGTTAACGTGCTTGGATACAGCACTCTGTGAACAGCCAGCTTCTTTGGCAATGAATGTTTGTGGCTTACCCTCCTTGTGAAGGGTGTCAATGATTGTCTTCTGGACAACTGTCAGATCAGCAGTCTTCCCCATGATTGTGTAGCCTAGTGAACCAAACTGAGAGACCATTTTGAAAACTCAAGAAACCTCTGCAGGTGTTTTGAGTTGATTAGCTGATTGGCATGTCACCATATTCTAATTTGTTGAGATAGTGAATTGGTGGGTTTTTGTTAAATGTGAGCCAAAATCATCACAATTAAAAGAACCAAACACTTAAACTACTTCAGTCTGTGTGCATTGAATTTATTTAATACACGAGTTTCACAATTTGTTGAATTACTGAAATAAATGAACTTTTCCACGACATTCTAATTTATTGAGATGCACCTGTGTGTATACAAAGAATCCTCACATTTAACAAAAACCCACCAATTCACTATCTCAACAAATTAGAATACTTCATAAGACCAATAAAAAAACATTTTTAGTGAATTGTTGGCCTTCTGGAAAGTATGTTCATTTACTGTATATGTACTCAATACTTGATAGGGGCTCCTTTTGCTTTAATTACTGCCTCAATTCGGCGTGGCATGGAGGTGATCAGTCCGTGGCACTGCTGAGGTGGTATGGAAGCCCAGGTTTCTTTGACAGTGGCCTTCGGCTCATCTGCATTGTTGGGTCTGGTGTCTCTCATCTTCCTCTTGACAATACCCCGTAGATTCTCTATGAGGTTCAGGTCTGGTGAGTCTGCTGGCCAGTCAAGCACACCCACACCATGGTCATTTAACCAACCTTTGGTGTTTTTGGCAGTGTGGGCAGGTGCCAAGTCCTGCTGGAAAATGAAATCAGCATCTCCATAAAGCTTGTCAGCAGAAGGAAGCATGAAGTGCTCTAAAATGTCCTGGTAGATGGCTGCGTTGACTATGGACTTCAGAAAACACAATGGACCAACACCAGCAGATGAAATGGCAGCCCAATTCATCACTGACTGTGGAAACTTCACACTGGGCTTCAAGCAGCTTGGATTCTGTGCCTCTCCAGTCTTCCTCCAGACTCTGGGACCTTGATTTCCAAATGAAATGCAAAATTTACTTTTATCTGAAAAGAGGACTTTTGGACCACTGAGCAACAGTCCAGTTTTTTTTCTCCTTAGCCCAGGTAAGATGCTTCTGACATTGTTTCTGTTTCAGAAGTGGCTTGGTAGCCCTTTTCCTGAAGACGTCTGAGCGTGGTGACTCTTGATCACTGACTCCAGCTTCAGTCCACTCCTTGTGAAGCTCTCCCAAGTGTTTGAATCAGCTTTGCTTGACAGTATTCTCAAGCTTGTGGTCATCCCTGTTGCTCGTGCACCTTTTCCTACCCCATTTCTTCCTTCCAGTCAACTTTTCTCTTAATATGCTTTGATACAGCACTCAGCCAACCATTCAGTAATGACCTTCTGTGACTTACCCTCTTTGTGGAGGGTGTCAATGATTGTCTTCTGGACAACTGTGAGATCAGCAGTCTTCCCCATGATTGTATAGGCTATTGTGTAACCATTTGAAGGTTCAGGAAACCTTTGCAGGTGTTTTGAGTTGATTAGCTGATTGGCATATCACCATATTCTAATTTGTTGAGATAGTGAATTGGTGGGTTTTTGTTAAATGTGAGCCAAAATCATCACAATTAAAAGAACCAAAGACTTAAACTTCTTCAGTCTGTGTGCATTGAATTTATTTAATACACAAGTTTCACAATTTGAGTTGAGTTAGTGAAATGAACTTTTTCCACGACATTCTAATTCATTGAGATGCACCTGTATGTATGTATGTATGTATGTATGTATGTATGTATGTATGTGTGTGTGTGTGTGTGTATATATATATAATTTTTTTTAATTTATTTATAGTTTTTCAAAAGTTTTATAAAAAAAAAATCATATATTCATATTTTTATTTTATTATTTTTATAAGTAATTTCTTTTTATTTTTATTAAATATTATGAAAACAAACATTTCGTTTCTTTGGAATAACGTGCACTGATGAAAATTATACCCGGAATATGAATGACTATGTAATTATGAAAGTAAATGCATCAATTATGTTGACGTTGACATGCTATGGCAAATACGAGATCATTATTTTTAACCGTCTTGTGTTTTAAGTTGCTGTTCTCAAGCGGTCTGTCTTAAATTGATCTCTGTCTCGGCGGTGAACTCTCAGCCCTGCGTTTCAGAAATAGCTTGTGGTAATATGATTACAGCACAGGGGTGTAGCATGGTACTCTAAGCTGATTTACATTCTCATCGTCCGCCCCCGTAGTGGCTCTGTGACCTCTGCTGACCCCGTGATCCCAGCCGGCTCCGTGATGACGTCACGCGTGTTGATGAGGCAGGAGCTGATGCGACAGCAGGCTCAGGACCAGGAGAGACGGGAGGCCCAAAAACAGCCCTCCAATGCTCAGCAGCGGCCCACTGACGCCACCCCTGCCATCTCTGTTGCATCCGCCCTGCCGGCCACCCCAACCCAGGTGCCCGTGGAAGTCCTGAAGGTATGACCATCTATAAAAATAAACATGACATATGAAAATTTCGATGTTGAAATTCTGTTTACTCCATGTGTTGCCTGTGTTTGAATCTCAGGTTCAAACTCACTTGGAAAACCCGACAAAGTACCACATCCAGCAAGCTCAGAGGCAGCAAGTGAAGCAATACCTCTCTCACACCCTTGGCAATAAAATAGCCAATCAGACTTTGGCGACATCGCCCTCTCCCCAGCCCGCCTCCGCCCCTGAGTTGGCCCCTGCCGCCAGTAGCACTCCCAGCAGCCCGCTGGCTGTGCTCAGCCTGGGATCAAACAAAGAAGAGGTATGAACTGAACCCAGATCAGATGTTTCTGTTTTAGCATTTATATTGCCAAGAAAGTGGTTAGCAGAATAGATAATGGTTTTGAAGCAAAGCCCTTATGTCTTAAAAGCAACATCAGAAATTTACTTTTTTTTAAAAAAAAACTTTTATTCATCAAGGATGCATTCAATTGATCAAAAGTGAAAGTAAAGTCCTTTACAGTGTTACAAAAGACTTATATTTCAAATAAATGCTGTTCTTCTGAACTTCCTATTCATCAAAGAATCCTGAAAATATGCATCAGGGTTTCCACAAAAGTAAGAAATTTCCACAATAATAAGAAAAGTTTTTTTTGAGCAGCAAATTAGAATGATTTCTGAAGGACACTGAAAACTGGAGTAATGATGCTGAAAATTCAGCTTTGCGTCACAGGAATAAATTACATTTTAAAATATATTCACATAGAAAACAGTTACTTTAATTTGTAATAATATTTCACAATATTATTGTCTTTACAATATGTTATAATATATATGTTCTAATTAATATGCTCAAAAACATTTACCAACCAATCTTACAGTTCAAACTTTTGAAAAGTAGTGTATGCAGCCTTGGTGAGCACACTTCTTTAAAAAATAAAAACTTTACCAACCCCAAACATTTGAACGGTAGTTTATCTTATTTCATTCTCTAAATTATGTAATTTTAATTGTACTACATCATGGCAATAAAGTTATAAAAATTGTGAAGGTAAGAGTCATTGAGCCAGTGCCATAACAAAAGATGACCCATTTACACAAACAGTGACAGCATAGCATAATCCTCTGTGCTCTGACCTACTTTCACATGCACAAGTACAATATAACCTTTACTATCTCTGCTCAGTAACTAGATTTTAGTGTTACTTGATGCCATTATTCTAGGCTCCAGTCCCTTCTTCAATGTAATTCTAGCAGTATTTATGTCTGTTTTAAAATCTTAATATTTAATTGGTTAGAAAAGTACCCACAAACATTTATATTTCTGCATTTGGCAGAAGCTTTTATCTACTGAATATGAAATATTCTAATTTGTTGAGATAGTGAATTGGTGGGTTTTTGTTAAATGTGAGCCAAAATCATCACAATTAAAAGAACCAAAGACTTAAACTACTTCAGTCTGTGTGCATTGAATTTATTTAATACACGTGTTTCACAATTTGAGTTGAATTACTGAAATAAATTAACTTTTCCATGACATTCTAATTTATTGAGATGCACCTGTATATAAATGCATGATTTGGCCTACTTTCACGTCACTACTTTCACAAAAATTATAAGATAACCTTTGCAATACCTGCTCCTAATTACAATAGAGATATTCCTATAGATTTCTTCAACATACAGTATCTCAAATCTGACCCAGATCTGCCCCAGTAAGATAACAGCACATCCACCATTCACTTTCATTCTGTATATGATATACAACTTGTTTGAGAAGTCAAAGTTTAGCGTTGTGTTATCAAACAATGCTGTATTGACAGGAAAAGGTTTTACTCTCCAGCCAGCTTGTACTTTAGGCCACTTATGTTGCTAGAAATAGTCTGTGAATTTCACATGCTTACAAAACTGTACTAACCAGTAATTACTGTCCTAATAATCTCAAGTCTTAAGCCATTTAGAGTATGCAAGACAACTTATTAAGTGTTTGGCTCTAAGACTCGGAAAGATCCTTTTGAAGAATGCGCCTCGCATTTGCTAAATACAATAGCGCGCTTTGTCGAGTCTGCGTGAAGTCGGCCAGACTCTCTTGGGCACTTTGCTTTTGGTACCACATTGTGCTGGTAAATATCACACTCACGGCTCAATGACCCCAGCACACTTTGCACTTTGTGTGGGCTTGGCTATTAAAGTCTTTCAGTCCTGTATTTCTCCTGTGTACGTACTGAAGGACCCTTCCCAGTCAAAACCACTGACTGGAAAACGCTACGATGAAATACAAGCTGGCTAAGGTTCGAGACTTTTATCGGGCTTTGAATCGGATGTCTGTATTTCTCATCTCCATGTGGCCGGTGTGTCACTCTGGAAACTGCTGTGTAGTGTGTTATTTAAACATCCATCTGCCTCATGACTCATGCCGGAAATCCACTTTAAAGCAGATTTTTGTGTCACGAGGAATCTAAAACTTTATCTACAAGGTGTTTTTTCTCTGTTTTAAATGCACAGATCGAAGACGTCATCGATGACATCATCAGCCTGGAATCGAGTTTAAACGATGAATTTATGACACTGATCGACTCGGGTTTGCAGCTTCCCAACACGGTATGTAGCAACATCCTCAACTTTGTGAAGGATCAATTGAGCAACGCAAGTGCTTTTGTCATCGATTTCTTAAGAACTGATTAAGTAGTTTGTTGAACTTGTTTTGCATGACTGTTTGGAACAGCGTTTAATTTTTTTTTAATTCACTGATAATAATGATGACGCAACAGCAATTTATCAATTTCCAGTAATTAATTGAAGCCCACAGTTCTGCTTTAGTCTTATGCAAGCAAATTTGTCTCCAAGTGAATGCTGCTCTGACATGCCATTGCTTTGGAAATACAATTTCGGTTTTCAAATCAGTAATTTTCAGTAGAGTCTGGGAGGAGTTCAGGTAGAGGCGCTTGTGTAACCAGTTATGATTAAAGGTTAACTTAGACTCATATGCTTGCATATTGTCAGTGTAGTGTTTGCATTCGGAACGTTTGGGTTGAATGTAGGCTTGAAACACTGGAAGCAAATATAAACTTCTAACACATGGCTCACAATGGGTGGGGTCGACACGCCACGGAGGAGTGACGGAGAGCCGCCGCGCACACACACACACACGTGCAGAAACGCTGGCCACTGAACGTGTGTGTGCACAGGGTTGATTTTCTGTGGCAAGCTTTTTTAAGACTCCAAAAGATATTTCCCCATTTCTAAACGTCCCTTTTTTACGGAGAGACGCACAGAAAGAGGAAGCACTTTGCGGGTGTGTAAGAGAACATGAGGATTCTGGTTTTACTGCCGGAGAATGAAAAGAAAAAAGGCAATATTGAGGTAAATTTGAGTGCATTTTAACTCTGGGATTGCTTGTCCTGTGTAAATGCCGTGGGAAGATGATAGGTTTGGGTTTTAGTTTTACTTTAAAGATTGATTTATTTTATGGCATTTTAAATAATCTTAGCATGTTGTGAACGATCTGTTGGCTTTATTTGAGCATCTCTATGCCTCAGGACAGCAGATTCAGCTTAAGATGGATTTTAAATGATTGATTTCTGCACACTTACTCAGTTTTACAAAATTAAAAAGTCACCTTTCAGGCTGGCTCTGTTTGTCAAGATGAATGAAATGCGTTTTCTGGTAAACCTGCGTGTTTGAAACTTCAAGCATGTTTATGAATCTTCTGTAACTGGTTTAAATATTCCAAAAATGTCAAGGTTGTAGTTTGTAGTTTTGTTTTCAGTGCTCTTAATGCATCTTCTGCTGCTCATTTATGATACGCAAGCAGGATAACTTGGTTATTGTGTGGAGATTTACATGTTTACGTGTTTTTATTAAGAAATTAAACAAATTTGTGGTTAGATGTGCTCTGTGTTCTCAAATTTTCAGTAAGCACTAACAGAGGACAGTTTATGTATTTGTATTTTTTCCCTCCGAATTCCTTTTTATTTATGCATATTTGCAGATTTTCTCCATATGATAGTCCTCGCCTTGTCTGGTTTGTTTCACTTTACAAATAAGTGTGCACACAGAGCCGTTTGGCCATTGTTAAAGATGTCACCCCTCAGATATGAAGGTTCGGGTTTGTGGTTATCTGAACTGAATGAAGGTTATCCATACGGTGCACCATGTGGCAGTGAGGGGGCCTCTGACCAGATAATGCAGTGGGCGGGGTCCTGGTTTAATTCATTGTGATTGGTTTTCAACAGCTGCCGGTCTCAGGAAACCTCCTGGATGTGTACAGCAGTCAGGGCATGGCGGCCCCCACCATCACCGTCAGCAGCTCCTGCCCTGCAGACCTGCAAAATGTCAAGAGAGAGCTTACCGGTGTGTATCTCCATCTGTGGTTTTCCATCTCTTTATTTCGCTGCTTCCTCTTCCTCATTTCTCTGGCACCGATCCTTCACCGGTCAGTCGAGTCAGTCTGACTGTATCAGCAGAGTTACACACCACATTTGCCATTTCCCAGTTTCACAGCAGTTCCCAGTTCAGATATGCAACAGTCATCGTTGCATATGATTCATTATCGTATCAGTGGATATTTATGCTTTTGCAGAACTTGTGACTAAGTAATTAGTGTACCAAATACCCATCATTCATCAGTCACTGCCCAGCGTGGATTAAAAATAAAAAAAAATTAATAAGTAAAACTGATGTTTTAATAGCAGTTGCAATAAATTAGCAGTGACATTTGGAATAATAGAAGTGCAGATGTTATTTGTGAATGTTATTTAGCTAACATAATAGCTTAAAGGTGAAGTGATATACTTCCTTTATCTCATTTTACCTGTTTGAAAACCGTCATTATTTTGGTATTTTTGTCTGGTGATGCAAGTGACAAAGAAATTGCATACTTCCCCTGTAAGATTAAATATAAATTACTATATTGTGTGTTGTTTTGTTTTTTTTTATAGATGCCGAGACAAAAGCTTTTATGAAGGAGAGACAGAAAAAAGACAACCATAACTTGAGTGAGTTTGATTTCTTGCAGATTTTACGTGCAGTTTCTCTTTTATCTCTGAGAACTGTCATCACTATGTGCACATGAAGACCTGAAGGTTAATCATCCTTGGTTGAGTATAAGGAAGTGAATTATATTTCAGTTTATCTGAAACAAACATCTTGCCTGTCTAGTCATTCCCATCAATTTAAAGTATGTGTGTTTTTGTGTGTTTTGCAGTTGAGAGGAGAAGAAGGTTCAACATTAACGACCGCATTAAGGAACTTGGAGCTCTCATTCCAAAGTCCTCTGACCCGTCAGTATCACTGCTCTCCTTCTCACTTCTGTCTGGTTTTCAACAGTGAATGTTTCCAGTGGTGAATGAATTCAATTTAAAAGATCGTTTAAGTTATGACAGTACAAAAAGTCTTAAGAGTATTATTTTGTTGTATCAGAATAAAAAAAAATATTTTAATGGATTTTTTAAGTGGCAATTTAAAAAAAAAAAAAAAAAAAAAAAAATTAAGTGGTTTTAGACTTTTTCCTCACTCTAGTTGTCTTATTAACATGATTTTGTTCAGTGCAAGTGTCTTTCATCTTAAGAGTGCCTGCATGTGTTTTCTCAACAGCGAGATGCGCTGGAACAAGGGCACCATCCTAAAGGCCTCAGTCGACTACATCCGTAAGCTACAGAAGGAGCAGCAGAGAGCCAAAGAGATGGAGACGAGACAGAGGAAACTTGAACATGCCAACCGCAGCCTGCTGCTGCGCATTCAGGTATGCTGCCTCGTAGATTTCCACGAAAACTCTTTTACCCTATTTAAATCCATTCCACAATTTTTCCTCAAATCATCACAGAATTATTAATAGTAATAATAGTATTATTTATATACTATTATTGTACTATTTATAATTAGCTTTTATTTTCAGTTTTCATGTTTCCCCAAAATCACCATGGAAGCAGTGTTATTTTAGTATTATTTATATACAATTATCATACTATTTATAATTTTTTTTAGCTATTCATCTTATTTTCAGTTTTCATTTTAGTTTTAGTTTAAGTTTTAGTAATTTTATTATGGGCTATTATTATTTTTATTATTATGTTTTTCAGTATTTTTTTAGCTTTTTGGTTTTTCATAATTTTAATACTTAAAATTACACTTATTTCAAGGCAACACTTCTCGTTTTCATCTAATATTTAGATTTTTTTTTTTTTCAATTAATGAAAATTAGTTTTTTTGTAAAAGTTATTTTTTAATAACTTTTAGTAAAAGTTATTTTTTTAATAATTTTAGTTTTAGTGAATAACAACACTACACAGGATATTTGAAACGTGAGTGATGATTTAAGGGCATTAAGTATACTTCACTTTTTAGGCGTACGCGAGGGACAGCGTACAGTGCGTGTGAGGCAAATTTCGTCATCAGAAAAATATGCGTGTACTGTACGCATACCGCCGGATTTTTGTAACCGCGTGTACTTTGTATGCGCAGGTCGCACATGCTCATTTAACACTCTTGCAGTAATTAGTTTATCCGCAAGGTGGCAACCCTGCCGTGGGGGTATCGATTCACAAGGTAGACGAAGAAAAATTGCATAAAGAGAACAAAACCGGAATGCGGGTTGGCTACAGCGACAATGGAGGCCTACATAGACGAGAGATTGTGCGAAGTAATATAAATATAAAATATAATATAAAAAATATCCTCATTTGTACAACTGTAGCATGAAAGAATACAAATATACTTATATGGGTTTTAACTCATGGCGAGAAATTGCGCAAACACTGTCCCCGTTAGGCCAGGAGAGGTATTGCAATTTGGCGCAAAGTGCATGCATCGAACGTCTGTGTACGCGTACGAGTCAAATCAAGTATACTTTGCAAGGCTGTGCGTACGACTGTACGCGTATGCTAACGTACGCGTAAAAAAAAGAAGTATACTTTGGCCTTTAGGTTTCTTTTATTTTATATATTATTTTATTTTTCATTTAGGCTAATTTTTGTTTATTTTACTACCCCAAAATTTCCCTCCTCTTCTCAAAGTTGACATAGTAATATGGAATGAATTGGAGCAATGGTCTAGCAGTTAAGCACACATTCCAGACATACTTAAGACTCTAAATGGGCTATAGTTTGATTCCATCTTGAATTATGTGTCCTAATCCCATACCTACTTTCTTGCTTTCTGATAGCCACTCATGCTAAACTGCTGTATCCGTGTGTATCAGGCAGCAGATAAATGTCTACAATCCTCCCGGTAGTTTGCATAAAGCTGATCTTTGTTCAACTCTAATTGGCATCTTGAGACAAATGTGCCTAATTGTCATTTACTTAAGTTGTGATTTGACATGCGTGTTGTGCAGATGTAAATGCAGTTTAATGATTGAGCCTGTGTGATCGACAGGAGCTGGAAATGCAAGCTCGTCTCCACGGCATCTCATCATCTCAGATCTCTGACTCCACACTGACCCAAACTCAGACTTTAACTCTGAATCACAACCCTAGCAACGATCTCTCCAAGACCCTTCTGTCCCTCAATCAGACCACGCCCTCTTCGTTCTTATCTCCGCCTTCTTCCACCTCCTCAGTGGGCGGGACGGTCACCAGCCCTCTGGACCTCGGGACACTCAGCTTCGCCGAGCTGGACGACCCCGTGGCCTCCGTGTTCAATCCAGCCCTGATGACGGATATGGGGTTAGGGGATATTTTGATGGATGACAGCGGCGCTCTGTCGCCCGTAGGGGGCGCCGATCCCCTGCTTTCCTCGGTTTCCCCAGGAGCGTCCAAAACGAGCAGTCGTAGAAGTAGCTTCAGCATGGAAGAAGACTTGTGACGTCTTCAAATCGGACGATAATTTTGTTTTACGTTGCAAATCCTGCTTGTGCGCTCCATTGTTGGCCAGTAGAGGGCAGTGTAATCCTAAGGTCTTTAGTAATCACCGTACTGTAGAAGTCTGAGATCCTCAAGACGTTTTTTTTTTTTCTAGAGGTGACACAAGTATAGAAAGACTTCGGGAGCAGACACTGACATTTAGAGCCTCGTTTATTATCTGGACTTCTGATAAATATATAGAAGAGTATATGTACATAGAGTAGATTTAGTGTTAAACATCTATTTTGTGTTTTTAATATGCAGTTGTATGAAAAGTAGCACTATAATATTAACTCGTGGACACTCACCACATGAATTTATTAGACATGTTGGGGGGAAAAACATGCCTGAATAGTAAAATATATGATTATTTTTAGTTTCAGACCTCACTCATATAGTGAGCTCCAAAAGTATGAGACTTCAAACCTGGAAATATGCAGGATTTTGAATCGTAATGAATCACAAAAATATTTTAGACTCTGCACTTAAAAAGAGACAAACCAAATACTAAGAACTTTTAAATTATGCTAATAATATACACTATCATTCAAAAGTTGGCAGTCAGTTTTGAAAGAAATTAATAATTTTATTCAGAAGTGATGCATTAAATTGATTAAAAGTGACAGTGAAGACATTTGTAATGTTAAAAAAGATTTATATTTCAAATAAAGCTTTACTTTCATTAAAGAATAATGAAAGTAATGTATCACGGTTTCCACAAAAATGTTAATTTTAATATAAAGATATTAAAATATATATTTTTCAACATAGATAATAATTAAAAAAATATTTCTTGAGCAGTAAATCAGCACATTAAATGATTTCTGAAGGATTTTGTGACACTGAAGACTGGAGTAATGCTGAAAATTCAGCTTTGATCACAGGAATAAATTCTATATTCAAATAGAAAAGATTTATTTCAAATTGTAATAATATTTCACAATATTTACTGTATTTTGATCAAATAAATGCAACAAATGACTTATTTCACAAAGAAAAAAAAAATCCTTACCAAACCCAAACTTTTGAACAATAGTGTCATTTTTAATAAATGTTATATTAAATGATAAATGTCTCAGACGTTTGGAGCTGACCGTATGTCAGTGTTTACAGTAGTAGCTCATCAAATACAAAAGGGACAGTTGTGTTTTGTTTCCCTTTTTTTAATGTGTGAGTGTGTGCATCTGCACGTCGTACATCTGTGCATTTGATAAAGGTGGCAGTAAACATGTTCCTGAATCTGCTTTTAATGTCCTCAGGAAAGAGCAACAGACAGAACAGAGAACGTCCTGTTCAGCTCAGCTTTCATTTCCTGCTGGGATTTTTGAGTTCTTCTGTGAAACTGGTGTTTGATTATGGAGCAAATTAAACCCAGCTTCACGTCGAGGGTCTGAAAGATGCATGTTTGATTTACAGGGATCACTGATGGCATGAAGAAACACATCAAGAGTCAAAGTAGTGTTTATATCATAAAAAACGATATGATCAATAAGTCATAGCAACATAACTTTAACTCGTCAAAATAATTTAACCAATTTCAACTTCATGTTTTAAGTTACATGAGATTCAACTCCATTTTTTTTAAGTCAGTTTAATATAATTCAAGCTGAATTGACTTGTACAGCCAATTTGATACTTAAAATATACTTAAAAATTTAAGGCAGCAACTGAACTTAAGTTTTTAAGTTGCAGTAGGTAGAATTTGTTTACAATAACCTACTGTATTTGTGCCATTGATCTGCATTGCATCCCGGCCTCTCTAAATTTGACTTGATCCAGTTTTTCTCTGGTCATGTGCTGATAACAGATCGTCTATGCAAGTACTTTCATAGTGAAGTAGCAGAGGTTTATGTGAGCAGATGACAGTCGTGTTTCCTTTGACATTCAAAGACCTTCCAGCTCTGAATATTGTTCATGAATTTCTTACTGCAATCCAACGTCTTTACATCCCTTATCAGGATTAGTGTGACATTCAGAAGTTCTGTTTTCATTTCTACAGAGACTCATTCTGTTATTAATGGCTTTTATACACGCTTATAGTCAGATGCTGTTTTATAAACCCTGTTTTTGAGTTAAAAGCTAAGGAAATCAGAAGAAAACCATTTGTTTTTTTATGAATCTGTATAGTGAGATATGACTGAGTTGAATTTACTTCTGGATGGCCATGTTAAAAACTTTTTTTTTTTTTTTTTAGGTTTTGGCATTGATTTTTTAATATATACAGATCCGAATAGGTGTAGTTTTATTGTGTACATTAGCAATAGCAGCTTGGGAAACTACTGTAGTTATGCAGCATTACAGCTCATTTATGTGTTCTCGTGTATCTAAGATATTATAAGCTGATTAGCACAATGGCTAACGTACATTCAGAAAAGAGTTTTTTTTAGTTTTTACCACATATATCAAGTTATATTGTGTATTTAAGATTAAACAATATATTTTCACTGCTGTTTACTGAAAAATAAAACCGAATGACATTAATATCCACAATGAAGGATGGTTTTAGTAGATAGCTGGTGAAGAGGGAAAGAGATTTACTTTTCTAAACTATGTGTAGAAAATACCTTCTAGAGAAATTACAAAAACAGACTAGTTTAATTATGATAAAGCTGTCAAACCTTGATGTGGAAATCTTTTACCTAATTTAGTGTTTTGGTCAAAAATGACCGGCCTTTACAATAGCTTGTAAATCTCTCGTTCTGCTATATTATCACCAAATATTGGATTCAATCTTCTTGACAACTTGTTTTCTTTAATTACCACAGGTTTTATATTTGGAACTGATTGGTCAAGCTTCATTCATCTGAGTGGATTTTGAATGAAAAAACATTATTTGTGGATAATATTTGCAATGTTCTCTCAAAAACTGAGGTGGATAAGTTCAGATCAGTGAGGCCTACAATCAGTCAATTTAAAAAAGAAATACAAAACCTGTGCTACTTGAAAGAAAACAAAACAAAAAAAGATTCAATATTTGATAATAATATACCATATACCATTTTTGTAGGCTGGTCATTTTTGACTGGGAACACCACAAGTGTAACAAGGTGGGAGAATTTTTTTTTTTTTTAAGTACAAATACAAATACAAATACAAATAAAGTACAAAAAGTTGTGAGCAAAATCAGTAGGTTTTAGCCGAAAGCCATAACATTAACAAGCATTTTCAGGAAAAAAAGAAAATCCCCTGGATTTTTTGGATCTATGCAATGTCAGTGTGATCCCTGTGTCGTCGCGTTCAGTGACTCTTTAAGGTGGTTTTGTCTGTTGTCTACAGCTCGTGTTCAGCCGCCTTGTGAGTGCATGATCACTGCTAAAGATCATTAACTATAGGGAATCGCCTGCTCTGGCTTTTTCGGTTAAATTATTTAGTACTTTTGTATATATTTCTTTGATGCCTCCATGTTGGATGTCCAGCGATGGGATTTGGGCATTTCTTGTGTGTTTTGGAGGTTGTCGTGCAGTTTCTGCCTGATAAAATGTCCTCAAACTAGCATCAGTTCTGTGGTCGGTGCTGTTAAGAGCTGAAACTGTCTACAAATTCATTAAAAACCTTACAATTGACTGTATAACTGTACTGCAGGAGACTAGAGAAGACTTAGACGGCGTTTACATTCATCTCACGTATGTTCTTGATAATATCCTGTAGATGTCCACTGTCTGGTCAGACTTGAGCAAAGGGAACGTGTTTGTCGTTTATTCTGTATTTCAGTATGTCCACAGCGCTTGTGGATGTTTATTCCTGTATTTTCTTTACAACATTGAAACAAGCAACAGTTATGCAGATTTCTTATTGTACTCTTCAATATATTGATTTTTTTTTTCTTTTTTAGGAAAAATGTATAAATAAAGTTGTAAAACAGCTATGCGTTTGTATGAGTGTTTTCATTTTTTAAAGCAACTTTATATATTTTTGTAAACATCTGAAGGACAGAATGCTTGAAAATGACAGTACAGTGCTAAATATAGTTTCCACTTTTCAGGATCATTCAGGCCTCAGTTCAGCCCCCAAAACATGACAAGGTGAACAATCCTGGTCAGTTTGTTTTTGTTTGTTTGTTTATTTATTAAAAAATTGATTGATTTTGTGCATTTATTTCATTTTGTATTATTTATTTTTAAATCTCAATGATTCTCATCAGATTCTCATTTCTGCAATACAGTAATGAATATCATCCTGTCGGGACTCAATTAGCATTATTTAAAATTAAACTAAGTAAATTTAAAGCCATATAACAAATGCTTTAATATAGTAATATATCATTATCTGCATTACAGTAATAAACACAAGATTTTCTTCTAATGAGATCTGGGGGAAAATGTGCTTAATTGTTGTGCTGGTGGGGGGTATCTATCTATCTATCTATCTATCTATCTATCTATCTATCTATCTATCTATTCTCTCTCTCTCTCTCTCTCTCTCTCTCTCTCTCTCTCTATATATATATATATATACTGCAAAAACTCTTTATGGTCCTAAAAAAAGGCTTAATTTTCTTAATGCAAAATAGTTATATTTTTCTTTTGATTTAGAGTGAAATATGACCCACACATGCAAATTAATCCACACGTGAAAATCGATATGAAAAATTTCTTAATATTAACAAGGTACATTGGGCCGCTTTTTTATTTATTTATTTTGTTTTTCTTATAGTGTACTCTTGAGGCATTCACTTAATATCATCTGTGCACTGTTTTATTTAACTCTGTTTATTTAACACTGTTTTATTTGTAGTTATTATCGTTGCAATTGCAGTTGTTTGTCCAGCAGAGGGCATCTCACGTCTCTGTGTGTCACTCACATCTACCCTAACCCTCTTCATAAACTGAACTACCAAGTTAATTAGTTTGGTCTTGTTAGTAAAACTACAGAGAATGTTGTTTAATTGTCAAACGCACTGCGTTTTTCTGATGTGTGTCAGCTCTGTGTGCCACTGTTTGTCAAACTCATCGCTGAATTTATGTTGGTTTAGCCTGACCACAGTATAACACCATATTATTGTTATTCCAGCTCTCCTCCTCCCTGCTAAAAATGTGTTTCTGTTTCTTCTGAAATCTCACTTCCCCGTATTAACTGTGTTAGTTTTAGACGAGGCCTGGCGCCCACCCGCAGACCTGCCTGGGCTGCACTGCATTCTGGGTAGATCTTCTCGATTGTGTGTTTTAATAGTTCACTTGATCCTTCATCAGGGAGCGGGAGTGTCTTTTATCACGGATAGGATATAAAACACTGGGACGGGAAGTGTCCGCTTTGTTCTGAGATGAGATGCCAACTGGGCTGTTTTTATTAGCACTTTGTGGCAGGCCAAAATTATTTTCCAAGTGTGAAAATAATCAGAGTCCCAGAGTAATTGAAGCATAAATCATAAACAAAGGGGAAGTCGTGGCCTAATGGTTAGAGAGTTGGGCTTGTAACCTGAAGGTTGCCGGTTCGATTCTCACACCGGCAGGAATTGAAGGTGGGGATTGTGAATGAACAGCACTCTCTCTGCCTTCGATACCATGACTGAGGTGCCCTTGAGCAAGGCATCGAACCCCCAGTTGCTCCCCGGGCGCTGGAGCAATGGCTGCCCACTGTTCCGGGTGTGTGTTCACGGTGTGTGTGTGTGCGTTTGTTCACTATTCACTGCTGTGTGTGTGCACTTGGATGGGTTAAAAGCAGAGCACCAATTTCGAGTATGGGTCACCATACTTGACAATACGTCACGACTTTCATAAAGAAGTTGCCTGTAATAAAATGCAGGCCAAGCTGTTTATTGCATTTAATTCAAACTAAGCAAATTACTTTCTTTGCACAGGTGGGTATACTATTTAAAATTAATAATTAAATTAATATTTTATATAGGCCTAGTTTAATGTATTTCTTGATATTTTAAAACATTTTTGTAAATATTTATTTTGTGCTTTTGTGTGTAATATTTTGAATAATATTTGTTATATATAACATATATATATATATATATATATATATATATATAAACACACACACATATATATATTTATATATATACCAGTAGTTAAAAATAATAAATATTCTTATTGCATTATTTTAATTTAATATGTTGTTGTATAATTTATAATTATGTTTTTTTTAACTATAATTATGTTTAATTAATTGTTTTATATTTTATATATGTGTGTTTTATATATATATATATATATATATATATATATATATATATACAGTATATATGTGTGTGTGTGTGTTTTATATATATATATATATATATATATGCAGTTAGAATATTTTTATTTTAACTTTTAATTAAAGGTTATTCCATATTTGGTCTATCTAGGATTGCTTAAACAAGAGAAACAGCATCACTGTAAAGGACAGAAGCTTTAGACGTCTTATAAGTGTGATTTTCAACCTTGAAGGACCAAATAAAGGAAGTTCTGATTATTTCTTCACCCCATTTGAACGTTGCGGTGCTCCTCGGCCATGAAGAATCTGCAGAGTTTGTTGTTCTTCATGGCTGAGAGTCTTCACGACGTCAGCACTCTTTCTTCTCCAAAACCTTGAATGAACAAAAGGAGGATTGTGGTCAGTCGTCTAGCAAACCCTTCATGCAGCCCCTGAGGAAAAGACGTCACAGATTACAGGAAACTCGCCAGATGCTCAGTTACATTGGGTTTGGAGCTCGTCATTTGTAAGCCACTACAAGAAAAGTACTAAATGCATAAATGTAAAATAAGAAGTCCACTTCAGTTTGATTTCTGCTACTAGTATAACAGGAATATAATGATCTAAGTAAAGCAGACCCACTGTCCTACTGACTTGTTCAGCTCTGGTGTGATATTTGGGCTTTGATGTATAAAACTGTTTTGTGTCTTTTTTGGTGCAGTGATGCTGAAAGCTGCTTCCCGTCCCAGCAGACACTGAGTGGAGGTGGCTCTTTGAAACAGCAGGCAGGAGCGCTGGGTCAGAACCAGGCCTGGATTAGGGCCGTGTGGCCTATCCTGTCGCCCCAGCACTGTCATTTCAGTCACTTCCTCCACTTCCTGTTGACGCTACTTGGCACATCTGTACAATAAACACTGCCTTCCTGCCTCCCTGCAGCCCACGGTCCAGGGGTAAGGCTCATCTCCACATGCAATCAACCTGATTGCTTTATATATATGGGTCAAAGACGAGGCGCCTCATTCTGGTGTCTGCATCAAATTCAGTTTACAAAGTGATTTCATATACATAAAAAGCAAATGAATTGCAAGTGTCTTCTTTAATGTTTCAAATAACTTTCATGAAAAATTGTCAAAATATGGGTGAAATAATGTTCTATCCTCATTGAGCGTAACAAATGTAAAAACAAAAGAAACATACTTATTCTAATCTGTACTTATTAAAATATATAAAAAAGAAAAAAGTGATCATATTAAATGTCATATTTTAAATGATTAAAAATGTCTTGCAGACAAATGGGTAAAACCTAGTGGTTTTAAGGATAGTGGCAACTGGCAATGATTGGTAAAGACTTAAAATGACAATTAATTAATTTTGGGGGGCTACACTATGATCCTTAAATGGAGTCTTTTAATGTCCTCTATAATGAGTCTTATTCTAAATATGCCTGACAAGATTTTTTTATATATAAATGTCATTTTAGTGGGTGTCTTCTGTAAATCATGATTAAATGACAGACATTTTTTTTTTTTTGCACAGAAAAAATAAACATTCTAATGCACAGATAAGATGTTTTGATGCACAGACAGAAGTTTTGATGCTTAAGAAACATTTATTATTATTATCAATGCTGAAAACAGTTGTGCAGCTTAATATTTTAATAATTTACTGTGGAAATTTTGATACCTTATTATTTAAATTTTTTATGATGAAATAGTGTAGTTAATTACAAATATAGTTTACATATATGCACGTGCATATGTTACGCATACATGTTTTGTATTATAATTAATTAAAAGATTAGCACTCTAATTATTTTTTTCTTTTTGTGCTTTAAGACAGTAACTCGGGGAGAAGAATTGTTGAATAAATTATGTTATTATTGTTTACTTTGTGCACAAAAAATATTCTCGTAGCTTCGTAAAACTACGGTTGAGCCACTGATGTCACATGGACTATTTTACAGATGTCCTTACTACATTTCTGGACCTGGGAACATTGCAGATGCATTGCTGCCTACAGAGGGTCAGAGAGCTCTCAGATTTGATCAAAAATATCTTAATTTGTGTTCCAAAGATGAACAAAGGTCTTAGGGGTTTGGAACGACGTGAGGGTAATTAATGACAGAATTTTCATTTTTGGGTGAACTAACCCTTTAAGTGCTTTTCGGGAATTTTGATCTGAACTTCACGTAATCATTTGATACAGATTGGAACTTCAGAGCGCGGAGCGTGAATCATTTGATTCAGATCAGACTTCGGTGAGGGTTCATGAATCTTTTGATTCAGATCGGGACTTCAGAGCATGTATCTCGAATCTTTTTTTCTGATTTATTTTTATTCTATATTTATTTATTTTTAAGGCAATAGAGTTATAAAAACAAAACAAAGAAAGAACGTATACACAAATACAAATTCCTTAAGAAAAAAATTAACCGTGGTTTTACTATAGTAGAAGTGTAGTAACCAGGTTTTTTATTTTTTGTATAACCACAGTTTTACTAGAAATACCATAGTTAAACTATGGTTAGTGTAGCATAGTGGTTTTCAATCCTGGTCCTGGGGACCTACCACTCTGCACATTTTGCATGTCTCCCTTATTTAACACACCTGATTCAGATCATTAGCTCATTGGGAGAGAGATCCATAAACTGCACTGTGTGTGCCAGATAAGAGAGACATACAAAATGTGCAGAGCGGTGGGACCCCAGGACCAGGATTGAAAACCACTGGTGTAGCATAGGTTAAATATAGAGATGCAGTTTTCACTGCTTTCTGTGTGGGTACTTTGCTAAAACAAATAAATGACATCTCCTCAGAAAAGTGACAAAAACAGCAACTCACTTCAATGTCTGACTTAATATATTTATAAATTATGTCCATAAGCTTAGTTTGAATTTTGGATGAACTTGTTGCTTGCCCTCTTCATATTTAAGGAGAGAACTATAGTTTCCAAAGTCAGACATCACTTGTTATGATTTTCAAGGGTGTAGAATTCAGTAGGGATGCTATGACATGTCCCTACCAATATCCAGCGACTACTAAATTGTCCCTAGCAATAATATTGTTCAAACAATTAAATGTCTGTTGTCTGCTGTTATGTCCCCACCAATGCCAAAATCAAACCTACGACCTTGCTAAACACATTTTCAAATATTACAATTCGTTATTTGCTGACTTATATAATCAATGAATCAGTGATGGAGGGCAGATATGGCATTTTTAGCTGATGTTTATAATGTGTAACCCACAGCGGGATGGAGGGAGGGAGGGAGGTGGTGTCAGTAGAGCTTGCGTGGCTTTTGTTGGACACACAACAAAAATCTCTGTCCCTCTGCCAGATTCAACATCAGCTCTCTCTCGAGCAGTGCCCGCTGTCTAAACACTGGGCAGGGTCATCTGGACAAAGCCTGTGAAATTCAACATGCCCGGAGGAATATGCAAGCGCTTTATAGTCATCCTGACTGGTTATTTTTGCATCGCCCAGCCTTCCTGCCACACACACTTTCGATAAGAGTGCTGAGAACGAACAGAGAACATAGATTCTCACACCTCAATCTCAGCTGTCATGCTAAACTCTTCAAAACACAGAGAATGTATTATTAAAACAAAATGTTTCTTCAGAACAAATGAAATTCGAGATTTTTTTCTTGGCAGTATAAAATATCACAGTTGATGAAAATGTTTAATGCAGGCATTTCAAGCATGCACGTTTGCTTCATTATTAATGAAGAAGAGAATGTAGAAGAGTCTGACACATCTTTAAGCTTACTGGAGGAAAACTTTCAAACTTAGGCCCCGTTTACACTAGTGCGTTTTCATTTTAAAACGCATAACTTTTGCTACGGTTACGCCTATCGTTTACACTACTCCAGCATTTTCGAGGTCGAAAAAGGAGACTTTTGAAAATGCTGCAGACCCCGTTTTAGTTTGAAAACTCCTGGGTTGCGTTTCAGTGTAAACGGAGCAAAGCGGAGACTTTTGAAAACGATGGCATGGGTGCCCACATTCTCTCTGCGTATCCTTGACGACCGTGTGAACAATAACATCATGCTCATTGTTGTACCCATAGAAATGTGTTGGTAGATCCCCCATTCGACCGCTCCAAACACGCAGACGCGTCCGCCATCTAAATAATAGGGATTCTACCTATACATATCTATGGTTGTACCTGCATAAATGGTCATGTGACATGCGTTTTAGGTTGTGTAGTGTAAACGGAGATCGTTTCTGAAACGCAAACGTAAATGGGAATTCTTTTCATTCTAAAACGCTGTTTTAAAATGAAAACGCACTAGTGTAAACGGGGCCTTAAGCTCTCACAAGTGCAAAAAGAATTATTCCACTTAAAGGTGAATTTTTTGAGCAGCAAATCGGCATATAGAATGATTTCTGAAGGATCGTGTGACACTGATGACTGAAGTAATGATGCTGAAAATTCAAGAATAAAATACATTTTAAAGTGTATTCAAATAGAAAACAGTTCATTTAAACTGTAATATTATTTCACAGTATTAGTTTTTATTGTATTTTTTAACTAAATAAACGCAGCCTTATTGTCAAAAATGTTATACACCCTTCAGAAAATGATTTTCTTACTAATATTTGTTTTCAATTACAATAATTACGAATTCTAACAATTCTTAAATCATGATACATTTACTTGAGAAGCAACCTAAGATATGAAGTCTTCTTGTCTGAAATAAATCAGCAAAATTAAGTGAGTTTATGCTTAAAACAAATAAACTTGATTTAAAGGGAAAACAAGACTATTTTTCTTACTGCACTAAAAGATCTTTTTTTCTTGTTTTATGCATAAATTCCCTTAATTTAGATTTTCTTTCACCAGAAAACAAGACCTAATATCTTAAGTACCTCAAGTACCTTGATTTAACAAGGTTTAGATATTTGTACTGAAAAACAAGACAAAAATCATGTTTTGCAGCACAGTCTTACCAACTCCAAACTTTTGAACGGTAATGTTAATACAAGTGCAGTAAACTAAATCTTTTGCTCTTCAGTGTTAAAAATGAAGTGTGTCATTTCTGTGCCACTAGTGTCACCAAACAGAATTTCAATAGTGATAAAGAATTCCTAAACTAACGCTATTGGTCAATTCTCCAATAAACAAAGCAATGATTCTCATTCAAACATGGATTTTGTGTGTATTTTAACAAACAAAAAAATAACACACTTCAGGTTTAAGGCCTCAGAGAGTAGACTCGTACAGAATAGTCCAACATTGATCGATGCAGCAAATTCATTCTTCATACTGAATAAATACAAAATGCAGGATAACAATACAATATATATCCAACGCTTACAGTCCTTTGATCACTTGATATCATTCTGTAGAGAATCCCGTTTAGGTCGGGAAACAGATGGAGCAGCATTCCAAACAGATCTCCAGACAGTCTGAAGACTGGCAACAGTCCTCCAGTATCCCACAATCCAGCAGGGCAGAGCAGGTGTCCTCAGCGCAGCACGCGAGACCGTTGGTGGCCGCTTCCCCACAGCAGCAGAGAGCGTCACACTCCAGACCGCAAGCCAAACACTGAGCCACGGCCGAACAACACGACAGCACCTCGCAGAACAGACAGGCTAGGATGCAGTGCACACAGCAGTCTGAAAACAGCCACAAACATACAGTGTTTATGACAGTATTTGAAACAATTTGTCATGCAATGATATAATTAATTCCATATGGCATATTATTTGAAAGATTTAAAACTGTAGATCTAATGCAAAGGACTTTTTAATGTTTTTGAAAGTCTCTTCTGTTCCCCAAGGCTGTATTTATTTAATCAAAAATGCAGTAGAAACAACAATATTATGAAATATTGTTGCAATTTAAAATAACTGTTTTCTTTTTGAATATATTTTAAAATGTAATTTATTTCTGTGATGCAAAGCTGATTTTTCTGCATAATTAATTCAGTCTTCAGTGTCACATGATCCTTCAGAAATCACACTGATTTGCTGCTCATTTCTTACTATTACTTTTGGAAACAGTTTTGCTGCTTAATATTTGTGTGGAAACAGTGATACCGTTTTCAGTATTCTTGAACAGAAATGAAAAACAAAACAGCATTTATTTGAAATAAAAATATTTTTTAATATTATAAATGTCTTTACTGTCACTTTTGATCTATTTAATGTGGAAAAATAACTATAAAAGTTTTAGGTATTGGCTTTATTTTAGATTACAAAAAAAGCCATTTTTGAAATTACAATATCCTGCCACTGTGTAATTTTTTTCCAAAAATGTTTTATGCATTTTCTGAGAACTTTTATGCACTTTTTCCCCCAACCTTGTTATGCTGTGATATTTTATTATTTATCTTTTTTTGTGATGGTTTTAACTTTTTGATGTTAATAGAGTCAAGAGAGTGACATTATAATTTTTTTTGATCACAGTATTCAAACTTAAGTCTTTACTGGCCTTTATTAGCATTTAGTTATGTTTACACTTATACTACCCTCTGAAAACTCACAGCAATCTTTTTTTCTACATTCAAAAATATTGACTATAAATAATGTAGTAAATAAGGTAATTTTTGTCAGTCGTTTCTATTTCAAGCACACAAAAACATAGTGATATCACCAGAATGTTGTTATTTTATCTATTTAAATCGTGAATTCCTTCACAACATTTGAAAAAATGTCACAAACTTATGATTTTATCAAAACAGCAAGCCCTCTGAGTGTTAAAAGTCACTGATATCTAATGTAGAAGAATATATTTATCTACTAATGTGAGTTAGTCATCAAACAGAGATGTTTGACCTAATGGAAAGAATCATCAAGCGCTGACGTGAAGGGACCATTAAACACATGAAGATAAAACCACAGGCCCGTCCTAGTGTCGCTGAAAGATAAGACCAGGCCCTATATTTACGAATAGTCCTGTGGGTGGAGGCCTCTTTTCAAACATGCCCCATGTGCTCTAAAAATACATAAAAATATTGACACTAAATGGTTGACGGTTTGATTATGGGTTGAACCAATAGATATATTTTTGAAAGAGCTAATGATTTTCTTACCATCTCCAGCTACTCTCTGTATCTGCGAAGCATCACCTTTGAAGCTCTGCTGGCTCTTGGAGGTGGAGGGCGTGTGTTTTCTGTGAGGGTGTTTGTGTCTGTTGCATTTCTGTTGTGTTGTTGGGCGAGGTGTCGATCCTCCTGATGAAGAAGCCGGCGGTGTACGGATGATAGCAGACCCACTGACTGGAGGAGAAGAGCCATTGGGAAGACTGGGCTTCACTGAAATGTGTTCAATTCATATTTTAATACAGGCCTCTTAAAATTCAGATAACAAGACATTTAAATATATTACAGTTTGTATAAAATGTAAATACCATTGCCTTTCTCTATTTTGTGTGAAATTGTAGGTATGTGGTCAGGAAGCAGTAAAGCGTCATCATTGGTTGTGACACCGTCTATCAGTGATTCGTTGCTTCCGCTGTGAACAATCTCAGCTGAGACAAGACCTGTTAGTCACAGACAATCATTTAAAGGAATAGGAATAGGTTTCTCTATTTAATTTTAAACCATCACATCTGGTCAAAAAAAAAAAAAAAACAGTCCATAATCCATAATAACGCTTCCTCCAGTGAAAAAGTCAATCTCCTGTTGTTTCTAACATCAAAATCCACCAACATATTTGTTTACTGTTTTGGACTTTGCTTGTAGATGGCATTTAAGCTGTGCATTAATATTATGGATAGACATTAATTGATGGACTGGAGTGATGTGGATTACTTGTGGATTATTGTGATGTTTTTATCAGCTGTTTGGACTCTCATTCTGACGGCACCCATTCACTGTAGAGGATCCATTGCTGAGCAAGTGATGTAATGCTAAATTTCTTCAAATCTGTTCACAAACTCATCTACATTCTGGATGGCCTGAGGGTGAGTAAATGTTCAGCAAACTTTCATTTTTGGGTGAAATGTCATTATGCTTTCAAAAATGTTGGCATGTAAATGTTACAATTTTAAATACATTTTCTCCAATGCAAACTAAGCTTAAAAGCTACACATGCTCAAAAATTTGCTTCATAAACATCCTTCTCACCTGTGACGTCAGGTTTGCGGGTGGCCTGTGGTTGTGTCGTGTGGACATGATTCTCCTGGGGCACGACCCTGTCTGGTGTGCCGCCCTGCTGTTGGACATCCACGGCTTCTGTCTCCATTTGAGACGCTTGACTCTAACTCTGAGAAAACATCCAGAAAGAGACGCATTTAGCACAGATGGGCTGTGTGGAGTCAGTCTGGGTGTTTGTGGGGTAAGGGAATGCTAATGGAAACCTCTAATATGATGACTTTTACCCCTAAGACAATCCAAGAAACATTTCAGAATGTGGCTTGAGTGCACGAAAGACAATTGCGCTGCTGCTCTGAAATGACCTGAGGTGATTTGGGAAGGTGACTAATCTGAACATCCTGCTGAGTCAGACAGAACTGACAATATTATCAAAGCCCTGAGTGAATGTGCAGGAGACATAATAAACATTTTTGATGGTTGTTTGCTGTTTTAAAAATCTGCCTACTTTTCCCACAGAGGATTCATTTCATTGTAGTGAATCTCTCTAGTTAAATGTTTGTCCTTATCGGACCCTGATTCTGAATCAATGTATGTTACAACTGTACCATTTTTTAATGTTATTTCATACTTTATACTAAGTGTCTATAAAATTAATTAGAATAAAGTATATCCGATGCTAATGAGATCTATTGTATAGGTAGCCTACAGATTTTTCTTAAATATAATAAAAGGACATTTCTGCTGTCCTGCTGATCACTTATAAAACATTCCCTAATACTTGCTTTTATTCCTTTTTCAAGGTAAATGAAAAATGTACCCTTTAACGTTAACAAACATTATAAAATTGATAACATATATGATTAATGTATATATTAGATGTTTGACATGACATTAATTTATTTACACCTATGTATTGAACAGAAGCGATGACTAATAATAATTAGTTGTAGGCTATCACAACAAATATTAATACAAAAATATTTAAAAAATTCAAATATTAATAAAAATTCAAACTTTAATCTTTTTATATATATATATATATATATATATATATATATATATATATATATATATACACACACACACACATATATATACACACCACACACACACACACATATATATATATATATATATATATATATATATATAAAAGATTAAAGTTTGAATTTAATTACGCTAAATATTGTTTGTCTAAATTAACCACGCGTTATTTTGAAAATTAAAGTTTGTACATACATTTGCACTTGAAAGAAGTAAACAGAAGTAAACTTTCAGACTCTCAATTTCTACTTACCCAGAATGAAGCGAAATTACCAAAGCATAAAGACACAAGGCTTAATTGAAGTTTTACCTTAACTCGAATAACTCCAGTCTTGTACCGAGGACGTTTTAATTGACTTTAATTCAGAATGAACGCGCGAAGTTCGTCTGCGTGCGCGAGCTGCATCTGCTCTGACCAGCGCGTGTGCGCGTGCACGACATCCTTCCTGCACTGCAGGGAATCGACAATTTTAGTAACTATTTGTTTTATTTCGTTGTGGTTTATCACATGATTTTCCAGCAGTACTGCTAAAAAAGAAAAAAAAAAAGTCATAAAATGACCTCATGAAATTCTGGTTTATCTGTCGGATTTATCAAACCTTCTTTGTCCATACTGACGCTATTTTAAGGATTAATTGTTATTCATAATTTAATAATTATTTGTTTATATTACTGACTATATTTACTCTCATTTCTTTCTGGCTATCTCTCAGAATTATCTCTGAATTGACTGTATTATCAGCATTAATTATCCTACATAATGATATAATACTCTCATCTGACTCTTATAGTAGAAATCTGAATAAACTTTTCAACAATCAAATCACTTAAAACATTAACTCAATACAAAATACAGGTATTTTATTAGTGTTAAAATATTTATTTATTTGTTTGTTTATTTTACTGCATAACATTAAAAGGAAATGTTTGATCTCTTTTTGCAGCTACCAAAGTTTATTTTATATCATTAAGATACTATTATAGTTTTTATTAATATTTTTGTATTAATATTTTCCTATCTTAGTTCAGTTTTAGTTATAAGTTTAGTAATTTTGCTGTGTTTTTTTTTTTAAACGTCTATATCTATGAAAAATTTTGACTTGGGAACTAGCTGAAATAAATAAAGGTTAAGGTTTTTTAATATTCATTTTCATTTAGTCATTTAGCAGACAATTTTATGCAAAGCAACTTACAAATGAGGACAACAGAAGGAATCAATTATAGTATTAAAACAACTAAAACAGATCCAAAACTAAAAGCTAATGCATACAACAAAATTTCAAAACTTAACATTTAAATGAAAAATAAATAAATAAATAAATAAAGCTAAAAACAATTCAAAATATTAAAGAACAAATGGTATATGAGTATAATAATAATGCTAACATAACACTAAGCCAAACACCAAAAAACAACTACATGTGTATGTACAACCACACACACATACATACATATATATATATATATATATATATATATATATATATATATATATATATACACACACATTTATAAATTCAGTATATATTATTTCATTTCCATTTAGTTTGTTTAAGTACTAAAATAACTAAAACTTAAATAAAACTAAAGTACTTAAATAAAACTAAAACTTAATAAAAAAAACCTATACAGACATAATATTTTTTTAATAAAATTAAAAAAACTAATAAAATGATAAACATTATTCCAACTTAAACTAAACTAAAAATAGATAACAAATACATAAGTTTATCAGTAATCCTATATATATATATATATATATATATGTATATATATATATATAGTGAAAGTGAAAGTCGTGACGTATTGTCAAGTATGGTGACCCATACTCGAAATTGGTGCTCTGCATTTAACCCATCCAAGTGCACACACACAGCAGTGAGTAGTGAAGAAACGCGCACACACACCCGGAGCAGTGGGCAGCCATTGCTCCAGCGCCCGGGGAGCAATTGGGGGTTCGGTGCCTTGCTCAAGGGCACCTCAGTCATGGTATCGAAGGCAGAGACAGTGCTGTTTTGCTTACAAGCCCCACCTTTAATTCCTGCCGGTGCGAGAATCGAACCGGCAACCTTCAGGTTACAAGCCCAACTCCCTAACCGTCAGGCCACGACTTCCCCATATATATATATATATATATATATATATATATATATATATATATATATATATATATATATATATATATATATATATATATATATATATATATATATATATATATATATATATATATATATATATATATATATATATATATATATATATATATATATATATATATATATATATATATATATATATATATATACACACACACACACACACACACACACACACACACACACACATACATATATACATATATATATATATATATATATATATATATATATATAGTGAAAGTGAAAGTCGTGACGTATTATGTATATGTATATATATATATATATATGTATGTATGTATGTATATATATATTATTTCATTAACATTTATTTTATTTCAAGTAACGAAAATGTATTTCATGGTTTTAGATTTAGTTAACTGCAGTTGTCTTCTGTCTGTCTGTGGGTGCGCGTCACTTACACACACGTCCAGTAGGTGGCAGCGGATAATTTGTCATCTAAACCGTAGAAGAAGAATCCTAGCAGTGGAAGCGGAAGTACATGTTGTTGTGCAGTGTTCCGGTTTGTAAACAAAAGGAGTGACATATTAAATCAATTCACTGCACACCTGTTTAGTTCATCATGGTTATGACAGCCTATTAGTTTTTGTGCTTCAGATGTTCTGAATGACTGTGGTGGCATTCCTTTCTTTTGGACATTAACCGGACAAATCTGTCATGGTACGTGAAATATTTTTGTAATTCTTTTTGTTTTGTCTTTATAATAAGAACTGGACGGTACAGGTATATGACAATACTGAATGAAGGTATGTGAAAGAATACCATGGTTCATCTCAAAAACATCGTACTGTTTTGTTAAAAATATAAAAAAGCCAAATAAAGCCGTGATATATATATATATATATATATATGTATATATATATATGTGTATGTATGTATGTATGTGTATATGTACGTATATATAGAGAGTGAGAGAGAATGTAATACAAATGGTAAAGACAGCTCAGAATATCTGTTACACAAATGTGCCATCGTTCAAATGGAGGTTTAGCATCACAAAGTATCAGAGAATACATAAAATGTAGCATATAGCAGCATAATAAACTGTGTTTATAGAGTATGCAAAATATAAAGTGTACAGGTAGACTGTATAACAGGAATATAAAAAAATTATTTTTGCACATTGTCTATTTTGTATATTATTATCTTTGTTATCTGTGTCTTGTCTTGTCGCTGTCATTCTGTTGCACTGTGGAGCTTCTGTCTCTAAAACAAATTCCTCGTTTGTGTAAACATACCTGGCAATAAAGCTCATTCTGATTCTGAAAGTTGTTGATATGTAAATGTCTGGATTGAAGTAGTTACAGAACATAATGTAAAATAATAATGTAAAATTAAATACACATTTTCTTCTCTTATGTTATAGGACAGTGAAGTGTCAGATTTGGAGCAACCTCCTGGACCGGAGATGAGTCTGAACCGGAGCAATGCACCTGTTTATTGCGTTTGTCGCAAACCAGACATCAACTGCTTTATGATGTAAGATGTGTTTCTCTTCAAGTGTTTGCATGCAGTCTTTCAAGGATGGTTTTTCTTTGTAAAACTAAATATTTTCAGTTGCATGTTTCAAATTATTTTCATGTACACAGTGGTTGTGACAACTGCAATGAGTGGTTTCATGGAGACTGCATTCATATATCAGAGAAGACAGCCAAAACTATCCGTGTTTGGTACTGTGAAAAGTGTCGAAGTAAGGAAATTTGAATTATTAATTTTATTTTATATAATCGTTTTTATTTGATTTGTTTTAAAAATTCTAAACAATTATATTTATATATTTTATTTTTCATTATTAAGTCTTTATTTTATTATTTTTTTAAATCATTTTTTAAAAACTATATGGCAATATAGCATCAACAACAGCCCTGAGTGTGTACATCCTGCGATCTAGGTAAAAATGAATCCTTAGAGATCAAATTCCGCCCCAAGAAAAGCAGAGAGAAAGAATCGGAGGCAGACGGGACCGATAACCAGCAAGACACACCGGATTTCAAGTCGGATGGACGGCGTGGGTCACGGGTGAGATATTCTGACTGATAAAGCTACTCTCGTACAATGACCTTTGTGAAGACCGTGACTGAAAAAAAGTGTTGTTTGTTAACCTTTGGACTGGCTATGGTGAATATTTGGGATTTGTCCTCAGATTAAGCGTTCAGCTCGCATGTGTGGAGAATGTGAACCCTGCATGCGCACAGAGGACTGTGGACTCTGTGACTTCTGTAAAGACATGAAGAAGTTCGGTGGCCCGAATAAGATCAGGCAGAAGTGTCGGCTGAGACAGTGTGAAGTACGCGCTAGGGTGAGTTTCACACTTGTAAAAGAGACAACATCCAAGTTATATAGCCAATGATTTGTCTTTTCTATCATATGCCTTTATGGTATATTTTAAGGTATGATAATGTTTCTTGACTCTGTGTACGAAATTTTTCAGCAATTATTCCCAAATGGTTCTGTAAGTTTTAAGGTGTTTTTATTGATTGTTAGTAGTTTCCATTTAGCAGACACATTTATCCAGGGCAATTTCAGTACACTTATTACAGAGAAAATTAGTCTGAAGTGAGTCTGGGTTATTATAGTTAACTAAAACTAAAACCATAAAAGAATTTTTGTTACTTAAAATAAAAATAACAATAACTGAAAAATAAAATGAAGTATTAAAAACTTATATTTCTTTTATTTAATCTAGTTGCCAAGGAAAAATTTCTCGTTTTTATTTAGTTTAACTTCATTTACTAAAATAACTGAAATAAAAAATAATAAATTAGTATATAGATAGATAGTAAAAATGACAGACACAACAAAATTGCTAAAATGTTAACTAAAATTAAAATGAAAATCTAAAAATAAAAATTTAATTATAAATTTTTATTTAAATTCAAATAAATAAATTATTTAAATAATTAAATAAGCTATTAGAAAAAAGCTATAATAGTATCTCGATGATATTGAAATAACCCTGGAACCTATAACCTTTCCATTTCCAGCCCTTTTTTAACCACTATGCGTCCTATTTTTAATTTTTCAGAAAATGCTGCGAGTGAAGGATGAGGAGTGCTCCATGTCTAAAGGCAGAGATTATCAAGATGGCACGCTGTCTGAAGACTACAGTGAGAATGAGCTGGAGCTGTATCAGCAGTACTGTGCCGGAAAGTATGGAGACCACAGCACGGTACCTGCTTCTCCTCACTTTCATATCACACTTCAGAACAACATAAAATACCTTTTTTACCAAGGTAGCCCACTTGGATATCTTGGTTAAACTTCTGGAGACATATTTCCAGCAATGCAAGAACAGCTTCTATGTTCTTGAATGGGAAACAATAAAAATCTACTGTTTGCAAAATGTATCAAATCACCAATAAAACTTCAAAATGTGTAGCTTCCTTAGATCATGCAAAATGTTTTTTTTAGGTTGATGCATGTGCAGTAAGTAAATAATATCTAATATCATAATGTCTGTAGGATGTGATTGACGATACTTCTTTTGGCAGAAATGGTCGTGCCTAAACTTTTTGTGTTTGTTTTTATTTTTAACCAGGGTTGGAACAGTGGTGATGATGATGATGGTTCATACGCGGATTCATCTATGAGAAAGAGAGCTGTTAAAGTCAAGCATGTGAAAAGAAGAGAAAAGCGATCTGAAAAAAAGGTAATGACTTAAAAATATCTGCATAAAATGCTGAAACTTTTATTTAACCTATAGACAAAATATTTAAAAAAAATATTAAAATATACATTTTACATTATGCATTTGTGTGTTTTTTTTTTTTTATGTGTATCATATTTGATGCATCAGGTTTTATGGATCGCATGGTAGACTAGACGAGAATATAGAGCTCAATTTTATTCAAAGGCCCAAACTGAGTAAAAACATGCAGAATATATGCTGCAAAAATATTTGGTGCAGTTGCTGATATTCATATGGCCAAAAAGTACGAAGAAATTGTGAAAGCTTGTATACAATAAACATTATAATGAAAATCAATCAGCCATTTACAGTATAGCATAGTATAAATATCAGTTGTGTCGCTGTATCACCTAAAAATGTGTCTTGGTAAGATGATATTTAAAGTCTTTGTTTAATGTTTAATTATCAAAGCTCTGTGGGGGCAAAACATAATACAGTGCAGTCAAATGACAATTGAGAGATGTACAAATAAACCTTCCCTAAAAGCCGGATGGTTCATATTTGATACTCACATTTTAACCAAAAAAAAAAAAAAGGTGTTTGGTTGATCAAGTAAACCTAAGTTAAACCTAACCCTTCAGTCCAGAAAGTGTTTAATATTGCTAACTATATAAATGTAATTCTTAACCTGAAGAAGGACTTTTGAACAGAAGGCATGTGTTTTGGCTTGAAGTAAATTGTTGTGCTTAAAATGGAAACTAAATTAGGACTTTGATTTCATTCATAAGAAAGAGGAGAATAAGTCTCGGAAGCACAAACCCAAACAGAAGCACCGCGACCGGGTGAGACACTGCGAGCGGGCAGAGGTTCGGGACAGCGGAGGAGCCAGACAGTGTCTCGGACCCGGATGTGTCGAAGCTGCACGCGCCAACTCCAAATACTGCTCTGATGACTGCGGAATGAAGCTCGCTGCCAAGTAAACCTGGAAATGCTTTACATTTGTAGAGAGTTGTATGTAGGAGATTAGACAGACCCTGAAAATGTCTGTCTTCTTGTCTTGCCAGTCGAATCTATGAGATCCTGCCCCAGCGTATCCAGCAGTGGCAGCAGAGCCCGTGCATCGCTGAAGAACAGGGCAAGAAGCTTCTAGAGCGAATCCGCCGTGAGCAACAGTCAGCTCGTATGCGACTCACTGAAATGGAGAAACGGTTCCATGAGCTGGAAGGCATCATTGCTAAAGCCAAACAGCAGGTTGTGCATCACGATGAAGAGGTGAGGGTCTTCATAAACATAGTCCAGTGCATTGGTGTCAGCATTCTGTTGCTTTGAAAACACTGTAAATACATTACAATAGAATTGTTTATTCTTATATTTTAAATGAATAAAATGCAAGTAAATAAAATGTAATTTATTCCTGTGATCATTACTCCAGTCTTCAGTGTCACGTGATCCTTCAGACCACATAACAGTGCCCATTGTTTTTCTTTTCCCCGAAGGTCAATGAGGGCGATGACGACACAGATTTGCAAATCTTCTGTGTGTCCTGCAGTCACCCAGTTAACCCCAAGGTGGCGCTGCGTCACATGGAAAGGTGCTATGCAAAGGTGTGTTGTGTTTAAGGTGTCTGTTTTTACTAATCGTGATGCATCGATGATGACCTTTAAACAGTGGTCACATGTTTTAGTGTTGTGTTTTTAAAATAATGTGATGTTCATGTTTCGTCTTTTCCTTTTAACCAGTATGAGAGTCAGACATCATTTGGCTCCATGTACCCCACTCGCATAGAGGGGTAAGTAAATATATGTATGTGCATATGTATGTTTTATATTCATAATTGTATTTTTTTTTAGATAAATTATTTTCCATGTTTTTGAAAGAAGTCTCTTATACTCACCAAGGCTGCATTTATTTGATCAAAATACAGTAAAAAAAAAAAAAAAATTTTATATTGTGAAATATTATTACAACTTAATATAGTTGTTTTCTATTGTAATATATTTTAAAACATAATTTATTCCTGTAATGTTAGGCTGAATTTTTTGTATCAATACTCCAGTCTTCAGTCACGTGATCCGTCAGAAATTATTGTAATGAGCTGATTTGCTGAGACATTTCTTTTTATCATCAGTGTGGAAAACTACTATACATTTTTTTTTTTTTTTCAGAATTCTTTGAATAGAAAGTTCAAAAGGACAGCATTTATTTGAAATAGAAATCTTTTGTAACATTTTAAATGCCTTTACTGTCATTTTTGACCAATCTGATGTGTAAAATTAATCTTTCAGAATATTTATTGACTATATGCCTGGAGTTCTCATATAATTTTTGCATACTTGTTTATTTCTCAAGAGTCCTGTTAATTTCTTTGTATGTAAAATGAAGGAAATCATTACGTGCACCGTTAGTGCCTTTTGAAAATAGCAGATAATGTTTTGCACAAAATCTTTAAGTCTCATATTATTTCTGCTCTTTTTCTCCTGGTATATAGTGCTACACGTCTCTTCTGTGATGTTTACAATCCACAAAGTAAAACCTACTGTAAGAGACTGCAGGTTCTCTGTCCAGAACACTCCAGAGACCCAAAGGTACTTTACCACGTGCGTTTGATACATAAACACCCAATCTGCATAGATATTAAGGTCATTATTCATAATTGTGAATGCATGCATGCAGATCCCTGCAGATGAGGTCTGTGGGTGTCCATTGGTTCGTGATGTATTTGAACCCACCGGAGAATACTGCAGGGTGTCCAAACGCAAGTGTAACAAACACTACTGCTGGGAGAAACTCCGCAGGGCCGAAGTGGACCTGGAACGAGTCCGAGTGGTGAGTGCATATGCAAAGGAATCATTTATTTGAAGGAAAGAAATTATTTATTTGGGTGAAAGAAAATAGTTGTGTAATAATAAACTCAAAGCCATTTCAAGACAAGATTGCATTATCCTTCATCAGTCTTACAGTTAATCTTTAATTTATTCACTCATTCCCATTATCTCTTCTCTTCCCCTAGTGGTACAAGCTGGATGAATTGTTTGAGCAGGAGCGCAATGTAAGAACAGCCATGACAAATCGTGCAGGTCTCATGGCCCTCATGCTGCACCAGACAATCCAACACGACCCAATTACCACAGACCTGAGAACTAACAAGGACAGATAAGGTTACTGTCATTCCCTTTTATCATCTTTTCATCTTTTATCCATTCCGTTTGCACATGATGTTCAACCATGAAGCAACTCTCCTGACAGTCTGAGGTTTTGTCTTTGATCTTACAGAGAAAACGAACCATTGCTGCTGAAGTCGCCTCACGTTTGTGAAGAGTTAGTGTCTTAGTAGTTGTTTGTTGAAACTGTATTTCATGAATGACACTCATTATGTTTCTGTATTGTACATGCATTCATGTAACCCTAGGCTTCACTCTCTGAATGGTGCTGTAACAACACTGAATTGTTGTGCTTACATTTTTTAGATTTTTAAATAATCTCATCATAACCATGTATCAAGCATTAAAAAAGTAAACTGGAAAAAGCTTGAAATATTTGTCTTGCTGGTGAAATGTCTGTCATTTGTCTTTAAATGTGCTTCTACACAAAGTTATCATTATTAAGGGTTTGTTGGGGGTTTTCTGTAGTCCAAATTTGGCCAAATTATTTTAACATTTTCTAAATTTCTTACAATGAAAAGTCTGACCAAAGTTTAGATTGATACATTTAAACAGTACATTTATTTTTCTTATAGGGTGGCATGATTGATTGAAAACTGGCTCGTTCTAAAAATATGTATTACATATTATTATTTTTTAAAACTTAGTATTAATTATAACTCTGGTCCATGTAAAATGTCAAAATTTCATGCTTTTGCTCTGATCTGATTGGAATGGCGCGATTCTAAGGTAAGACGATACGATAAGATTAATTAGGTTCATAAATGATTAAGAATTAGGATGGCGATTACCAACAGTGAAGTCGAAAAAATCACTATTAGAGAGTAAATGTTCAAGGATTACTTTCTCTAGAACCGCGAAATGTTTAATAATATGTATCTCACTTGGTGAAACTAAAGCAAAGGCCCTTCAGTTATAATGTGGCAAAGATATGTTTATTAGACCATGATAATTTTTTGGCGTTTAAATTTGAAACATCAAATCACACGTAATTCTTCTAAATCGATAAAGTCCCTCTCGGATTTGGATTATAAATACGCGCAAAAGGCGTTTTGTATTATTTTTAAGCGCCAAATATTAAAGTATTTCCGTAAACTAATAACTCCGATATGCTCAGAACAAAATCCGGTGTTATTAATCTTAGATAAAGGGCGATGGTACGTCATAAACGTTATAATTCACCGTAGCGATGCGCGAGTCAGCGATTTTCATATAACGTTACATTATTTATATTCTATTTATAGACCAACCAACAAACTCCGAGGACCTGCGGTTACTGTTATTCTAGCTTTATTGTTTTACATTAAAGGAGTATTACTGCAAGGACTCTGAACGACTATTCTACCGCTAAATTTAATTGTTCGAAACCTCAGTCAGGATCGACTTCCTACGATGCTTGTGTCAGCGCATGCGCAGTAGATGACCGAAAGTATCGCTGATCGGAGAGATTGAGAACGAGGCGCAGATGAACGGCTCGATCGACTGCGCGAGACGCGACGAGGTAAGATTGTCTAAATACTGCGGGTCTTCGGTGCACTGTTTGTTTTTGTGCATGGCAAAAACGCGTGCTTATAGAACGCAGATAGCGTCATAATTTCGAGACATCGCTGTAGTAAAAGAATCGAAAGATCGGCGTGGTTTCGTGCAGCAGAAAGCGTTCGGAAAGTCGTTTGCGAGGCTGCATCGCTGAAAGCAATGGGGAGTGTGGAAGGGGAGGGTCAACAGTGAAGGGGGGGCTGCTCGAGCTCATTCAGCACGGCGAAATGGACGCTGTGTAGTCGTGCAAAATAAACTTATCGTGTCTTTAAAATCTGTCACAATTAATAAGGGACGCTGCCAATGGAATACGCTTGCAAAACGCGCGAGGTTTGATAGTAGCGTCGATAAATGTCACGTTCAGTCGGGCGTGTTTTTGATCGCGTGTCGGGACAGCATTCCTCACTCCAGCGATCTGTAATGGAGGCTGGCGAAACTCGTGTCGATTTATTACGATCTGTTTGTTTTGCTCACCCTTCATTTTTATCACGTTATCGCAAGACAGAAATGTTAGGAATTGCGCAAAATATTTAATAACATTAAGTTTTAAGTTTATTTGCACTAAAAAAGTGCATCGCGCTATTTTAGTTCCATTTCTGCAAATTGTTCTATCGGTACTAAGACCACGAGTCCAAACAAATCAACTTGCAATTAGTGTGTCGAGTAATTAAAAAAAATATGTAACATAAATCAAAGCATTACATTGCAAACATATATGAAAAATAATACATCACAATAACACATTTCACATCTAAATATTAAATACTATGTGGAATATGTTTATTTCTTAAACGTCACACACTAAATTGCTTATTGTAAAACGACTATTTTATCTCACACTGCAGTTTTCATAAACAGAGCAACAACACAATATTCCCAAGTGATCATAAACACTAATCTGATGATCGCATAATCAAAATGCAAACGAAAGTTTTTGCTTCTGTTGCATCACATCAAAAGGAAAACAGTTAAACGTGTTTAAACTCTTACGTTTATGGGAATTAGTTTTTATAAGTCTTTTAAACATTGAAGTGTATTAAGTATGTCCTCGAGTGTAATTGAGACACGTTTCTACTGATTTTAGAATAGATTGAATTAATAAATGTTTGCTTTTTAGATTTATTGTGGTACATAAACCTAAAACAAGTCAAACTATATTTTGCAACAATATCTATAGAGAGATGTGCTGTTTGCAAGTGTTTACAGACGTTAATTGTGACTACATTAAATGAGCTTATCCATAAGAGTCTAGTTTGATCATTGCTAATGAAACATATTTGGAAACTTGGAAAAATCTGTTCCACAGTTGCATATTTTCTTTTGAAAATTATCATACGTTTTATACTTAAAGATGAGGAATTTAAAGTTGTGTTAGTAATGAGCGACTGTATTTGTTACCTTTTTCCTATGTGTGAGAGAAGACAGAAAATTACTAGTAAAGTCTATTTTCTTCTTAGTAATTAGAAAAGATGAAGAAACTAAAGTTGTGTTGACAATGAGCTGCAGCATTTGTTAATTTTTGGTTATATTAGAGATGATTGAAAATTGCTAGATCAGTATATTTTCTTCTTAGTAGTTAAAAAGATGAAGAAACTAAAATTGTGTTGATAATGAGCTGCTGTATTTGTTGCTTTTGCTAAGTTCAGCATTTGAAATTTTAATGTTACTGAACCGATTCAGTGAGTTCCTTACTGACTTGCTAACCTTATCAAGAAATCATCTTACTGAAATCATCATTTTTACAATATACAAATCACCCTGTGACCCAGATTTGAGCTAAAACCCACAGCGAGATTTTATTATTGCTGAGATGTTGATTACATCTGTTTTGTTGGGTTTGTATTGTTCTTCTAATTGTGAAAGTGCTTATTACCTTGATCAACCTTTCAGCAGTTTTCTTAAACAGCAGTTGTCTTAAACAGTTAGTCTGTTTTAATTACATATAATTAGGGTTTCAGGAAATGAAGTATTTTCCATTAAACAAACTTTAACAAGCGCTGGCTGCTTGCTGCACTATAGCGCATTTCTTTGCCATAGTAATTGCGCTGCATTGCAGATATCGAATGTTGTCAGCCCATTTGTATCGACCTCCCTGCCATCGCTGCTGGGCTCGCTGCAATTCTGTCACCATGGCAACCTCTCGTTTCAGCCCCGTTCTATAAATATTCTCCTTCACGCTAGTCTAACGTGTTTCTGCTAGCTTGAGTCTTTGCAGTAGCCTAATTTAATAGAGGGGTTTTATTTACATCGGTTACATTGCATTGGCAAAGACTTTCTTAGAAGCTGTTGCTTAAGTGTTTTAATAAAACAGTGATTGGTATGTATATACAAGTATGTAAAAAAAATCATATTTCTCTTTAGTAATTTCCTTAATCATCAGTGACAATGTTAAGTTGTATGTGTGAGTGATTGGTTTGCAATTCATCTCAATACAAAGTGTCTTGATAGAAATTCAGTGTGTCTTTAGAAATACATTAACCAGAAAAATGACCACAGACTGTGCTGTAATAATAATTTTATTGCATCTATAATTTGATGTTTAATTTAGTTCTTCCCTTTAATATCTGCATTCTCTTTACAGGTATAATAATTCATAACCACTAAAGATATGGATGAAACACTGGATTTTTGACATTTTATGCAACCCAAGCTCTTCGTAACATTTTGAGATGAAAATTCTACTTCCAACTTCTATGGACAAAGTAATTTTTCTTATTTAAAAATGTGAACCAGCGGTTCAGTGTCCAGACTCTTCCTGGCATGACTCAAAACCATTGGTCTCACGAATCTACTAGTAATATAGAGGCCTCAAGGCCAGAGAACGGGATCAGACATGACGGATGAGCTGAACAGGGCATCAGCTGAACCGGAGACGACGAAACCGGAAGAGACTGGAGCAGATGTTGTTACTGTCGTTGAGGATAATGCAGTGGAGAGCAGTGCACCTGGAAAGGTGACGGTCGAGTCGCCACCTGATTGGCTGAAGCCAATGGAGGAGGATGAAGATGATGGTGGTGAAGGTGTCAAGAGCAGTGAATGGATCACCAAAAAGACCAATAACGATGTGTATGTGCTTATACCTGATATTTGTTTGCATTTAGTGGGATATGTTATAATTTGTGTTAGAGGTATAACAATATTATGTCACAATATACACTATCGCAATACAAAAATGCAACTGTAGTGTGTATAGTTCACACAACGTGATTAATTTCACACCACATATGGTAAACCCAGCAGATCACACATTTGAGCTTCTGTGTACTATTTTTAAAACATGTTTAAATGACTTAATATATAAATATTAAAATTCCTTTGTAAAAATTTGTACAGAAAAGATTTTCTTGCTTCCATTTGAAGCTTCTTAAATCATGCTATAGAATATGATTATCAAGTTTTATTCATGTAACTTTCAGGAGCGCTTTCATTAATCCAAAAGAAGACAATCCAAATATGAAGACATTCAGAAATGCATTACATATTTTTGTTGACTTTTTCACTCAAACTGTTACGCTAAATATTTGCAATGAAATGTTTTATTAAACTTAAAAAGCTAAAAATGCTAAATAGATGCATTTTCACAAGTGGTCTCACGCTTTTTGGACCGAACTTTGTCTTTTTTTATTTTTTTTTATGAACATTTTAATTAATTTGATAATAACTGTCCATAGGCTGATGGCACACAGGGCAACTTTCTGAGCAATTTTCCCAAGCAACTTTTTTTGAAAAATGTTGCTTGGGCACTTTCCCATTGACAATGGGTGACAAATTTCTATCTGATTGGTTTTAGGCTCTGTGTCTCACCTTGTGTCCCGTTGACAGCAACATTGCTCAGAAAGTTGTCCCTTGTAACATCAGCCTTAGACCCGTTGATTATGTTCAGTTGATAAACTGACTTTCGTACTTTTCATATCCTCACAGTCCTAAAGTAAAACGACGCAGAGGTCGGCCTCCGATTGCCAGAAATGCTAGACATGGACTTACTCGTTTAGATTTCAAGAAAGGATTGCATGCAGATCGCCCTAAAACTAAGGTTTGTGTAGCTATCTGTATTGATTTGGGTTTTATTTGCATTGTTAGAATATTATGTATGCACAATGGGACAGAAGTTTGGAATGATGAAGATTTTTTTTAATGATTCTTAAACAAGACTCATGCTCACCAAGGCTGCATTTATTTGATCAAAAATACAGATAAAAACACTAATATTGTGAAATATTTTGTGTTGTAATTATTTCCTGAGATGCAAAGTTGATTTTTTTTTTTTTTTGCATTACTCCAGTCTTGATGCTTCAGAATTAATTCTTATATGCTTTGATCTGCTGATTTGCTGCTTAATTGTTATATGTAAAAAAGTCTTTCTGTTTATAGGATTTTTTTTTAATTTTATAATTTAATATAAAATCAACATTTTTGTTTAAATGCGTTAATTAGTTGAGATTGCTAAGACTGCTACTTTTCTAAATAACCAGGAGTAAAATTTCCAGAATTTTATGATTTTTTAAAAAAAATGAATTTAATTGAACCATGTATGATACTATTACAATATTTTTTAAACATTCTCTTCTTTTCTATGTGGTTGTTTGGCATATGTAGACTGTTCGTACTTTACTGGAAAGAACACGTTCAAGTGTCACATCAAGAACTGCCATTCCTGTCCCAGATCCAACCCGCACGCCTGAGGTTTTACCTCGAACACCCAAGAGCATCATTCACAACCCGACGTCGACATCCCAAAGACCCAAACTCATCCCCATCTCACCTACAGGGGACAGCAGCCTCTCCAAGACCCTCAACGATGAATTTCACAGCCCTCCGCGCCTCACGAGGGTCTCGCCGCTCAATATCGACACATCTGTGACACGGAATTTCATTCACTCTCCAGCTGTAAAAGTGGGCAATGTCTCCCAACAGATTGTTTCCTCTACTGAACCTGGGAAAGATGGCACTGAGCCGCCCCTTCGACTCTGGCTTTGTCCCTCTCTGGAGCCCATTAGTCCTACAAAATCTCAGGATACGTTCTCAGATCAGACTGTAAGTTCACCAAATTTCCCGGAGACTACTCGTAATGGAACAGCGTCCGTAAAGGAAAGTCTTCCTTTTCTCAGGTGAACAAATCTGACTCATTTTATACCACCTAGAAAGTCTATTTTATATGCTCTAGTTTTAACCAGGACCTTCACGCATCCAGTTCAGGGCTTCTGCAGGTCTTAAAAAGTTGCCTTAATCATCATTCCACAAATTAAGGCCTTAAAATGGTCTTTAAAGTCTGCAAAGCATGCATTGCAAAAAATTAATATCTTTTTGATTATTTTTGTCTTGTTTTTTTTTCTTCAATATAAATATCTAAACATCCTTAAATTAAGATACATCTACTTGGGATGTAAATCGGAGAAATGAAGTCTTGTTTTCTGAGAATCAAAATGAACAAAACTTATTTTCCCCTTGAATTAAGTTGATTTTTCTGAGCCCATTGGCAGGTATTTGTTCTTGTTTTAATCTTAAACTCAATTTTGATCAGACATTTAAGGGCATTTCACACTGAGCGCGTTGCGAAAAAGCGAGGCGAATCGCCGACGAATGTTGCTTTTACACTGAGCACGAAACGATTGATCGCCTTCTGCTAATTCACGTCTGCACGCTAGGTGGCGCCGACCAACAATGCATTTTTCCTCATGTAGCCTATGTATCTCGTAAATGGCTTTTACATCGTCCACTGCTCAATATACAGCATTCAATTAAGATAAATAACTTTTGGTTCTTCATCAGAAACACAAACTATCTATAATGCTTACAAGAAAATATAATTAGAGGTACAATTAGCATAATTTTTTGTTCAAACCCCACTGTAAACCAACATCGAGTGCTCGTAATAACTTCTGATTGTGATCTAAAATGGATTTTGATTCTATAATAGGCAGGCATGCACTCTTTGTATGTTATAATGGACTGAATGCTACCTGCTTGTCATTTGTCATAAACATCCTTTATTGTTATAAAAATACCATGAGCTGCATAAAAACATGTACAGAAAATATATCGTATGAATATAAATATAAATATATCTCGTGTGATCAGACACCGACAACAACGTCTCGACATCCATATTCTTTGTTTGTTGGATCAAACAAAGTTGGTTGAAAGTCCTCTACTTCAGTGTTTTTACGCTCGTGCTCAATATAGTCTTCTGAGCTTTTAGCGCCACCACGTCGACTTTTGGTAACCGCAGTTGCTCTGGCCACATGATGTAATGCTCAAATCTTATTGGATGGCCCATTTTCGTTGGACTGGTTTGAAAAAAAAAAAACATTTGCATTTTCGGTGCACTAATGTTCGCGGTCTATGTGGAAGCATCCATAGGAACAGTGTTACCAACTTAGCAATTTTGTTGCTAAATTTAGCAACTTACCCTAGCAACTTTTCCTTCCAAAAGCACCTAGCAACAAATTTAGCATTTTTTTTAAATTTGGCAACTTTTAGCAACTTTCGATAAGTGACGCAGACAATAAAAACACACACATTTTCCATCCAAATTACACAAAAAGAAAACCAAAGATGCCTAGCAGTACACACATCACGTGAATTGAGTTAGCTGCTATTTGCAATTCTTCAATTTAATAATAATAATAACTGAATAATTGTTCATTTATGATACACTTTGTTAGTAGCTTGTACATGCGATTGTTGATCAGTTAGTACGCTGTAAGAAAAATGGAAAAGATAGGCTACTAGTAATTCTCCAGGACATTATCCATTATCCTTTGTAACCCTGTAACCCGAAAACACAATGCGTAATTTAAAATGCAGGTAAAAAACCAATACGGAAAATTCTTTCATACTAACATAATAGATTGTGCCCTATTTTTACATACTTTTCTTGGAGTGTAGCATACTAACTACTAATACACTGCTTAAAGCATAATTGTTGAGAATGTGTTGTATTACTAGTTTACTAGCTATAAAAAAAAAAAGCTTAAATTGTAATCATTCAAAAATGTGTAAGTGTTCAATAATTCGATGTATTTTAAAATAGTTATTTATATTTTAATGTTATATTATGCATATTATTTTACAAACAAATCTAAATTAACATATATGAAATATATATCTTTGCTGAGGTTTGATGTTGTGACAATTTTGCGACGTGATTACGCAGTGACGTCATCGTGCAATGACATCACAACATCATTTAGCAACTTTTAGCAACAAATTGACCTTCCTTTAGCAACTTTCTCTGAAAATTAGTTGGCAACACTGCATAGGAATCTGTTGTTTTATTCCAGCGCGTCATCGCGTCCGATATTCGTTTCGCTTTTTTGCGCTCCGTGTGGAAAGGCCTTTACACTGGAAAATAAGACAAAAATACTGAGGTAGAAAATCTTTTTTTTTTTGCAGTATGATCAGATTGTACATTAAAATAAGCAGTTGTTTTTGTAAAATGAAAAAATGAATTAAATAATGAACAGTATTGGGGAAAGTTACTTTTAAAAGTAATGTTTTTCAATATTGCATTACTCCATAAAAAAGTAGATAATTGTGTTACACAGTTACTTTTTATGGAAAGTAATGCATTGTTACTTTTGTATTACTTTTTTCTCACCTGGGCTGGGTTTTCTTATTTATTTTTAAAAGCTGAAAAACCCAAAAGTTATATTTTTGGCAAAGGCCCTTTAACACCAAGAGTGAAGTCTCCGGCTGATGGAATGTCTCTGCAATTACTCCCAATTTCTCTCAACGCAGGGACAGGAGAAGTGTCAGTGAAATAAACAAAGTAAACTGTGTTACTTATTTGAAAAAGTAACTCAGATATTTTCTTGTACATTTAAAAGTAATGCTTTACTTAACTAGCTACTTAAAAAAGTAATCTAATTACTTGTAATGTCTTACCCTGGCAATGAATATCTGTTTAAAGTAGGGTTTTCAAACTTTGAAGAGTTGTGAATACAACTCATTTTGTTACTTTGAGAACTTGACATACTCCCTTCAATTTATTCTTTAAATTTTCTTTACTTGGCCTAAAAAAGTTCCTTCATAAAATCAAAGTTGTTTGTCTTTCTTTAGTAAATGTGAAAGCTGTGGCGGTCCATTTTCTGCTCAGAAGTTCGGAGACACATTGTGCTTCAGATGCTACAGGACTAAACGTATGTGAATTTGTGATTACACTCTTCATTTCAGCAAACAGCAGAGGATAAGTTTGATGTTTGTGTGATTTGTGTTGTCTGATTTCTCTATTTCTCATTTCTGCAGCAGAGAAGAAGCACTCTCCTCCAAATATTGTGTTTAGGAAGGTATGTACCATTAAATAGCCATCGCAAGAGCTGTCAGGCCTGCTTTTCCTTACTTTCTGTCACTGATTTTTAAGACTGGGGTAAACAGGAAGTTCATGTGCCAAACATAATTTTGGATTCATCTGTGTTTCATCAGTGTTATTGATCTATGTTTTGATCATGCTTCCTCTGTTTTTTTCCATCTCTGAACATCACCAACAGATAAAAATAATGTCTTCTGTCATGTCTAAAATGTATCATATATATTGACACTCAACTTTGATAGATGAATCAATTGAAAGTATATGACAGTTTTAAACTGATTTTTAAGAGAAATACAACATCTAACACCCTGTGATGACAGATGAGTGTTGACAAAATTTGTGGCACACATGTATTAAATGCAGTACACATTTTCTGTTTTTGATATAGTAGTAATGTTTCTTTAAATATCCCAGTTTTGTTTTTTAAAGTTTAGTATATGAATACGTTTTATATATGCATATTTTACATGTCTTTATATTTGATATTTTAATAATTCAAATAATGTAATATTTAAATGTTTCATATTTTATATTTTAATAAAAAAATATATATTTTTAATATATTTAGCATATTTGCATAATTTTTATGTATTTCCTGTGTAAAGAGGATGCTTTTTTCTCATGTCTCAATGCTATATTATTTGTTAACGGACATAGGAGGTTGAATTGTGCTTGCCAGAAAGTCATTCCTGGCCTTTATCACTCATCTGTTCTGTGCTGTTGTTGATGTAGAGGTATAAGGCTTTGGCGATACTTTTGCGTTATAATATCTGAGCTAAAACAACCTAGTTTCCCTTTTGTTCTGCTCTCAATATATGAGCCAAAACAGTTGTTTGCTCACCATAAGTAGCTAGTAACAAAGTCCAGATTATCCTTGATTTCTCGGGTAGCATTCTTTTATTTTCTTGATTATTCTTTTCTAGTAACATTATTTCCCTTTATTTCAGATTCTGTTGAATGTAACACTTCTGTTTATCATATTTCCTTTGCATCATTTTTTTATGCTTTTGAATGTTTTTTATTTTAATTATTATTTTCAAGGTGGGGCAGGATCAGTGGGAGGTTGGGAAAACAAAACATCCAAGAAAACAAATGCTGGTAATAATAATATGAACACATTCATAACATTTTTAGGCTGACACATGAAACTGCAGCATACACAAAAGCATTGCCAAAGATCATCAAATAATCTGTCAGTAGCTGAACTACTTAACGCCATTAACATAATGTCACTCTGTCTCCTGCAGAAACAACATCCCAAATACAAGAAAATGGTAAAAACGGTGAGTGTACATGCTTTATGTAGCTAAATCCTTTTTTTCCTCTCATCTATTGCATACTTCAAGCCATAACAATGTAAATCAGTTCAGTGTATAACTATTCATTCATGAGACTGGCGGATTCATTCTGTGCTGCTTATAGTGAAGAAATTACACACTTCACCACTGTTGCAACATATGCAGGAAAAAGAGCAGTGGTTAAAATACTGATCCAGGGTTTTGTTGTATGTTTTTTAGGATTTTGTCCCTGATGGTGATGACGATGAGGATGACTGGGTGAGTAGTTCAGCATCACAATCTCTAACCTCTTGTAGACAATCTTCCACATGTTCTGTCATCTGATTGATAGTTTATACCTTTTTAGCAAGTGAGGGGCCTTTTACTATAATTGTCAAAAAAGTCAGTTTTCAGGTTGTGATAGACTTTTTTATATCTTTTTTTGATATCTGCTGAAAATCATTGTAGAATTTAATAAACTAGATGTAAGGTTATTAGTAATATTTTAAGATGAACACGTACTGGATTGAAGCAACTTGGGTTTACTTGATTAACCATACATAATTTTTTTTTTTTTTAGAAAAATCATGTTAAAATGTGAGTATGAAATATGATCATCAAGCTTTTGAGGAACGTTTATTTGTCCCTCAGTCATCATTGCATTGGATTATATGTTTCCCCTCACAGCAAACACTACAGAGCTTTGATCATAAAACTAAGCATTTAAATATCATCTTACTATGAAATATTATTGGAAGATATAGAGCAACAGCTGATATTTATATGCATTTTATGTAAGTAGTCTGCTATACTGTTGTAAGATCTCCTTGATTTACATTCAAAGAATTCCATCAGAATTTCATATAAATATCAGCAATTGCACCAAATTGCATATTTTTGTTCTATTGATGTATCAGCTTTTTGATACTCGGCCAGAAAAACAAAATCATGCATTTTATGAACACATGCTTACTTATTTTTTTATTTTGGCTAAAGTCTCAATAAACTCTTCCATTTAAAAACAAATATAATTTTCTGACTATTATCAGCTGATTTAATGTGTCAGACTTTACATGGTTAAAACATATTATGAATTAGACATGGAATATTCTTTTCCTGGTTATTGCTGAACTCATAAAACCACTTGAAACCTTTGTTTTTAAGGTCTACTCACATCTAACGCAATCTTTATTAATGAAAAAACACATTTTCTGTCTACTCTTGATTTCAGGCTGCAAAGAAACGCAATCGCAGGATGTGCCGGCAGTGTGTTGCGTGTCTTCGTGAAGACGACTGTGGCAAATGTGACTTCTGCATGGACAAGCCCAAGTTTGGTGGCAGTAACAAGAAAAGGCAGAAATGTCGTTTACGTCAGTGCAAGTTTCAGTCAAAGCTTCATGCTCAAAGAGCAAATGTACGTATTTATGTGATTAACATCTAATGGCATCACTCAAGAGTAAGGTTATCACCTGACCACATGCCAATATGCATGATGCATTTGGCAAAATGTTTCTTGTTTTATCGTATCATGCAGGGAATGCTAAATCCATCCCTTCCACGAAGAAGGAAAAATGTAAAACCCAAGCTCAAGAGACGGGGGAGACCAAGAAAACAGGAATTCAAAAGCGACCCCTGGGGGGATGATGATGAAGTGTCTGATAAGGATGATGATGAAGACGACTTGAGGCGTTATCAGATGAATGGCAGGAAGGGAGGAAGGAGGAAATGGAATTACACTTTTAAGGAAGATGAAGAAGATGCGTTCGTTGAGGCCGTGATTGATGATGACGAACCGTCCATCACAGAGGTGGTTTCTGATTTTTAAATGTTGCACTAAAACAGTGTAGTTTTATGCTGCTTTCACCTCAAGACGGAATTACCAGAATTACAAGCTCACAGCTCTGGAGCTGATAAAGTAAATTATTAGTTTCTACGGGATAGCGAAATGGATGCGTGTGCTAATTTGTTGTTGATGACAGTAAATTTTCTCACTACATTCATTCGCAACTAACTGCTTGTGTGGGGACAAGTAAGGGCATAGAACTGTGGCTAAAATAAATGGCATAATAGAAATGTGTGTTGAAACTGCCTCCGTTTTTGTCAAATGGCATCACTAAGGTCAAGTGAGAAACGTCAGAGCTGCCATTCATTTCACAACTTGTTTCCAGCTTGTGGATATGGGATTAACAATGCAGTTAATGGTTTTTATGTGTCAGAAAATTATCAGTAATTATGGTTATTTCGATATGAGGAGATTGCAGCATTACACCAAAGTCACCATCAACCATGTAATTCAATCCAGAAATATGAATTAATTAGGTTATTAAATATATTCATGATTGTATTTAATAATTATTTTATAGGATCCTGATATTTTGGGCAGTGAGAGGTCAGTGATGGTGTCTAATGAGATGTACTCAAACACCTCTGGACTCAATGCTCAGGTAAGGTTTTCTTCATCATTTTCCAGACTTGGTTCTGAAACGAGTTTCATAGGCATTAAAAAATCTAGTTCTTTTTTTCAGCCAGTCAGCAGTTTTTCCAGAGAAAGTTCAATTTTGCAACATCCAGTTACAGGTGCATCTCAATAAATTAGAATGTCGTGGAAAAGTTAATTTATTTCAGTAATTCAACTCAAATTGTGAAACTCGTGTATTAAATAAATTCAATGCACACAGACTGAAGTAATTTAAGTCTTTGGTTCTTTTAATTGTGGTGATTTTGGCTCACATTTAACAAAAACCCACCAATTCACTATCTCAACAAATTAGAATACTTCATAAGACCAATAAAAAAAAAACATTTTTAGTGAATTGTTGGCCTTCTGGAAAGTATGTTCATTTACTGTATATGTACTCAATACTTGGTAGGGGCTCCTTTTGCTTTAATTACTGCCTCAATTCAGCGTGGCATGGAGGTGATCAGTTTGTGGCACTGCTGAGGTGGTATGGAAGGCCAGGTTTCTTTGACAGTGGCCTTCAGCTCATCTACATTTTTTGGTCTCTTGTTTCTCATTTTCCTCTTGACAATACCCCATAGATTCTCTATGGGGTTCAGGTCTGGTGAGTTTGCTGGCCAGTCATGCACACCAACACCATGGTCATTTAACCAACTTCTGGTGCTTTTGGCAGTGTGGGCAGGTGCCGAATCCTGCTGGAAAATGAAATCAGCATCTTTAAAAAGCTGGTCAGCAGAAGGAAGCATGAAGTGCTCCAGAATTTCTTGGTAAATGGATGCAGTGACTTTGGTTTTCAAAAACACAATGGACCAACACCAGAAGATGACATTGCACCCCAAATCATCACAGACTTTGGAAATTTAACACTGGACTTCAAGCAACTTGGGCTATGAGCTTCTCCACCCTTCCTCCAGACTCTAGGACCTTGGTTTGCAAATGAAATACAAAACTTGCTCTCATCTGAAAAGAGGACTTTGGACCACTGGACAACAGTCCAGTTCTTCTTCTCCTTAGTCCAGGTAAGACGCCTCTGATGTTGTCTGTGGTTCAGGAGTAGCTTAACAAGAGGAATACGACAACTGTAGCCAAATGTCTTGACACGTCTGTGTGTGGTGGCTCTTGATGCCTTGACCCCAGCCTCAGTCCATTCCTTGTGAAGTTCACCCGAATTCTTAAATCGATTTTGCTTGACAATCCTCATAAGGCTGCGGTTCTCTCGGTTGGTTGTGCATCTTTTTCTTCCACACTTTTTCCTTCCACTCAATTTTCTGTTAACATGCTTGGATACAGCACTCTGTGAACAGCCAGCTTCTTTGGCAATGAATGTTTGTGGCTTACCCTCCTTGTGAAGGGTGTCAATGATTGTCTTCTGGACAACTGTCAGATCAGCAGTCTTCTCCATGATTGTGTAGCCTAGTGAACCAAACTGAGAGACCATTTTGAAGGCTCAGGAAACCTTTGCAGGTGTTTTGAGTTGATTAGCTGATTGGCATGTCACCATATTCTAATTTGTTGAGATAGTGAATTGGTGGGTTTTTGTTAAATGTGAGCCAAAATCATCACAATTAAAAGAACCAAAGACTTAAACTACTTCAGTCTGTGTGCATTGAATTTATTTAATACACGAGTTTCACAATTTGAGTTGAATTACTGAAATAAATTAACTTTTCCACGACATTCTAATTTATTGAGATGCACCTGTATGTATGGTTTGTGTTGGTGGCCACTGAAAGCGGATGTTTGTGTTTCACAGGGATTATACTACAACGTGTCAGGCGTGCCGGCGGCGCCTCATATGCTTGGATCAGTACCTCTGTGTAACAACAATCCGCTGCCGATGGGTGAGGTTATCAGCTCTCTGCCGATGGGCGACGATGTGACTCAGAACGGTTTTCTTCAGATTGAGATGGTGAGAGTGGGATCACCACCATCACATTACACAGAAGAACCTCAGAACACAGAACAGCATGTGTCAGAATTTCAACTGGAGCCCACACCGGTGGTGAGTCTGTCTTCACTGCTTCTGAGTACAGTACTGTTCAAAATTTTTAGTCTCTTCTGCTCCCCAAGGCTGCATTTATTTGATCAAAAATCCAGTAAAAACACTAATATTGTTAAATGTTATTACAATTTTAATTAATTTTATATTTGAATATATTTGAAATGTAATTTATTCCTGTGATGCAAAGCTGAATTTTCAGCATCATTACTCCAGTCTTCAGTGTCACATGATCCTTCAGAAATCATTCTAATATGCTGATTTACTGCTCAAGAAACATTTCTTAAAACAGTTGTGCTGCTTTATATTTTGTGGAAACCATGATAAAGACTTTTTCAGTGAATAGAAAGTTCAATAGAACAGCATTTATTTGAAATAGAAATTATTTGTAACATTATAAAAGTCTTTACTGTCACTTTTGATCAGTGACATGCATATTTGCTGAACGAAAGTATTAATTTCTTTAATTCCTATAATTTTAATTATTTTTATACCTTAAATTTGAATTATTATTTATTATATTTTATAACTTTAATTTCTACAAAGAATTTTTTAAATCTGACTCAAATTTTTAACAGTATTATTTTTATGTAATTTTCATTTTATTTTTTCTTTCTTTGCATATACAGCCTTTTCTTTTCAGACAAACTTGAACATCATTATATAACAAAATATCTAAGTGACATTTATTTTAAAGCACAAGCACACTTTCAAGTAAACTATTTCACAAAAAGGAGGTTTTATTTATTATGAATTAATTTAATAAAATGACTATGCATATTTGTGACTGTGTTTGTAAAGTGTTAGTGGATCATCTTCATAGTTATTTTTTATTTATTTTTTTTTATTTTTTTATACCTTTTGCTATTCTTATAGCTTTGTAAACTTAAACTTAAAAAATTAAAATCACCAGTTCGTATTTTGTTTCCTGATATTTTTTTTGATGTTCTTTGGTTTTATGGTTTGATTTTTTTTGTTTTTTTTTGTTTTTTGTTATTGTATACAGTGAAATTCAGACATTTTATTATAGTGCCCAAAAGTGTCTAAATCGTCTGTTGTATACTTGAATGTAAATCATTCAAGATGAAATGATTATGATGATTTTAAGATGTCTTCAGCGCAGTCAGAGACTTCCACAGCTACCAACCATGTCAGACCATGCAAATGTCACGTCTGCTTTCGTAGATCACCCAGATCTTCAGTCTGGCAGGAGGAGAGAGCGACTGCGACCGAGACCAAGGCCTGATGGAGCTGTTCACTTCCCTAGGCCAGACCGTGCTGCCCGCTCACTGGGTGGGCGTCATGGCCAAAGGCCCCGTCCTCCAGCTCCTGCAGTGCTCCAAACTCTCCACCATGGCTGACACGGTGGTCCAGATCGAGAAGGGCTTCTTCTACCAGGTCAGCGTTCAGAACCAGCCTCTGCTGCTGATGCACGCCGTCTACTCGCACCACCCCACCTGCCTGGAGACGGTCGATGACGTGGTGTCGCTCTTGCTGGACTTGGAGGGGCTGGGCGTGTGTCAGGGCTACCAGAACTTCCACATTGGTCCGCCGTGGGAGCCCAGAATGAGCGTGCGAGCGGCTCTGTGCGATTTGCTCATTCCCAAGGACGAGGAACAGTGTCCGAAATGCACACAGCCTGTAGAGGGTTGAACAGAGAATTTACTCTACGTTTTCGAACATCTGTTAGTAGTTCGAGAGACTCTTCCACCAGTTCTTATAGTGCTTATAGTGCAGTCAGAGCTGTTTCTGACCTCATGATGAATCAACATCTAAAATGGTGCTTCTTTTTTTTTCTTTTTAGAAGTTAGTTGACACAACTTTTGAGAAAGGACTCGCAAAACACTGAGTTTTACCAAAATCCCTTCTTTTCGTTGCTCTCCAGTTGGGATTAGGACATAAGTACATTCAGTTCTCATTTAAACTACCTCTCAATCATTTTATGGACCAGTTTAAACCTTAAACCTCCCAGGTGCCCTTATTGTAGTTTATTGTAAGTTTACTGTAGTACAATGAAATGCATAGAAGCTTGTTTCCGCCATGGGATAAAAAAATAAATAAATAAAGGTAATTGCAACTTTTTATCACCAATTCAGAATTTTTTTTCTTACGATTCTGAATTCATATATCATAACTCAGACTGTTTTTCTTTAAATTGCAAGATATAAAAGCAGAATTGCAAGATATAAACTTAAAATTCTGAGAAGTTCAAATTGTGGAATATAAACTCGCTATTACAAGAAAATAGAATTAATTTTTTTTTTGTGGCGGAAACAAAACAGAATTGTGAGAAGTAAACTCAGAATTTAGAGTGAAAATGAATTGAGATATATAAACTTGGAATTACAAGGAAGAACATAAGAATTCTGAGTTTGTGTATCACAATTCTGAGGGGAAAAAGGCTGAATAGTATGATAAAGTCACAGCTACCGTATTCATTGTTTTTTTTTTTTTTTGTTCTGTGACAAGAATGAGCTTCCTGTTTCTGTGTTCTGTACTGCCTTTGTTGTGCTAAATTTGGGGTTGTACGTTCAAACTTAAACGTTTGAAGTTTGAAGTCAGTTTTAAAGCAAAATCATTCAACCTTTAAAAATCTTTTTTTTTATTATTTTTTTTATTTATACCTTACACTGTATTTAATTTTTACCCCAAAGCAAGCACACTGTCTTTCATTATGTGTGTTTTTACGTCTTTTTTTTTTTTTTTCCCCAGGATTCTCATTACGTGTTTTTAATGCAATGGAAGATGCACTCTGGTCTTTTTTTGTCCTGTTGTTAATCACACCTGCTTTCATGTGACTGAATTGTGTTACGCATGATAAATTGCAACTAATGGCACAGCAGTCCGCAGTGCATCTGTGTGCATTTTTGCTGTTGTGTGTATTATTCCCAGCCTACAGTAGACATCCGACCGGAGGACATTTCACTGATCGGCCTTTATACGGTTTACCTATATTGTAATTCTTCCTAGGAGATAAATCGATGCAGTAAACATTTGACTAGTTTTTATGTCAGTGCAACATTTTGATTTTCATTCCTGAGTGATTTGAATTAAAATGTTTAAAGCTATTTGTTTTTAAACCTCTACCCCTGGAGATCTGTACAATATAAGCTGTAAAATATACATAATAGTCTGAAATTATTTATAAATGGAGGATGTAAGCTAGAGGTGTTTCTGAGGGCATCTCTGTATTGTAAATCTTATCTTGCTCTTTTGGTCTGTTTAACCACGAGTTCAGTTTTTGAAACACTGTAAAGTAAGATTTTTATGAAGGGTGCGTAAAATAAAGGTTTCTTTTTTTCATGTATACAGACAACTTTTCTTTTCTTTTTTTTTTTCTCCTGAAGTGACAATCAGAATCATTCTTGATCCGTGATGTAATGCAGGGGTTTTCAAACTTTTTGGTCCATGAAAAATTTAAAAAGAAAAAAAAAAGATTTTGCAACATTTTTTTGATGTGGTAACTTGCAATTATTGAAGTATGATTTAATGTGATGCATTTACTGAATTTGACTTTTCTGAATTTATGATAATTCAGTTGACAACATTTGTAATAGTTAAACATTAAAATTTGAATTAAATGACAAGGACATGCTGTAAAAAGTGGTATATAAGTATAAATTCAGATTGAATTGAAAATGTTTATGCATCCAGCAGTTCTCTAATAGTGAGTTAACAAACCTGTATGAGATATGCTCTCAACTTATGTGCATTTCCAAAACAATTTTTAATAATTTGTTTTGGCTTTAGTACAGTGGTGAAATAAAAGGCAATTATTTATTCAGAAACTTCATGTATAATATAATGATTGATGTTTTTGTCTCAGCATAAATTGGTCTTTATGCATGAAAATATAAAGGAGGCTTTATATTTTCAGAAAAGTTTCCTAGCGAGAGGATCTTCATATATTATTTGAAACCCCTGATGCAAGTATCGTTCTTTTACATTTCTACAGTATTCCACCAGAGGCCCTCATTCTCTTAATTTAGCGGCGCGTGTAGATACAGCAGATGCTTATGAATGGATCATTTTGAGGAGATGCTTGTCTTTACTTCTTTCTTCAAAGACTTCACAGTTTCTACTATGGAAGACAAAAATGTATATATCTATGTGACTCTTGGAGACACCTGCAGTCAGTTCCTATGGGTTAAGCAGCGAGAGAGAGACTCATTCATGGTGTTGTGCATCGATCTGAATGAGCTGCTTTGTTTCCACACAGAAGTGAGAGGAAAGTGACCTCAGTGACCTTCCATCTGATATCTGGCTTTCGCATTCAGTCTGATATTCATATCCTCCTATTTAAGCGTGTGTGCTTTCAATGGATCTTCCAGTTACAGAGTGAGCTTACCAGTTACTGTCAAATATAGAAAACTTTGCATTAAAAGAGGTTCGATTTTGTGATTGCATTGTTATATTTTCGTATTCTTTTAAATTATTATTTTGTATTATCACGTCTCAGGTACAGCTTTTGAATGTTTGTGCAGGATTTCAGGCCTGTGTCTAGGACGAAAACCATTAACGAATCAAACTCAAGCAGAGATATTGAATGGGAAGCTGATTTATCCTCCGATTCATAATCTCTAACCAGGCTTTATGGATTATGGCTGCGGTTTAACCCTTGAGGTGCCAGAGAAGGGTCAGTAATCAGGCACCAAGATCAGAATTAATAACACAGCTGATGCATAGCAATTTACAGTTTCATTGTGCTTTTTTGACATCTCTGTTTCGGTAGGAACGTGATTATACATACATGGGTCAAAGACGTTAAGCTGTCCGCATCAAAAGAAATTTACAAAAGTGATTTTATGTCCATAGAAAGGACATTAAATGTAAGTATAGTGTCTACTTTTAAGATTTCAAAAAAGTTTTTGGAGAATAAAATGTCAAAATTTGGTTGAAATAATGTTACATTGTCATTCAGTGTAACACAATATGTAAAAATTCAAACAACATGCTTATTCTGACGTGTACATATTAAAATATATAAAAGAATAAGGAAGCATATTAAATTTTATTGTGTTTTAAATGAGTAAAAAATTCTTACTGACACATAGGCAAAACCTAGGATAGTGGCAAATTTTAAAAATGTAAAAGTACAACTAATTAGTATTTGGGGTGAAAGTAATTAGTCTTTTAATATGTCATAAATTGATTTTTTGTTGTAAATATGCCTGACAAGATTGTTACACTGAATGACATTTTAGTGGTTGTCTTCTGTAAATCAGGGAAAAATGTATATTTATTTTTTGCTCAGAAAATCAAAAACAAAATTGCAATTAAATTAAACAGAAAACTTTTTAAATTTTTTGGGGGAAAACAACAACAATTTAGAGCAGTATTACACTTATTGTTTAAACCCTTTTTTGTCTTTGACCCACACACACACACACACACACACACACACACATATATATATATATATATATATATATATATATATATATATATATATATATTATTATTATTATTATTACACTTATTAAAAAATATTATACATAGGCTAATATTTGTATTTATTATATTTATGACAAATTTATTATGCTATATAATTTAATATTTTATATAGGCTATATATATATATATATATATATATATATATATATATAATCTCATGTTGGCACATTTTATAGTAGGCAATGTCTTATTGTATTATATTGGGTTATGATAAACATATGAATATTAAATATTTTCTCATTTGTAATTAGAGTATGATGGTCTTTATTTAAATATTGGTTTAATTCAATAAAATGAAGAATAAAAGTTTTTTTGTATACATTTTATATATATTTATCTAGACATTATACAATAGATATTCACTATATGTTTTCCAGTGTTTCCAGTACTGTGGCGCTGAACGGGTTAAACGAGACAAGCCACTAAATAAATGTGGATGAAATGTGATTGGTTTGGTCCCTGTGTGTAAATCAAGTCAGGATAAAATCTCCAGCCCTTGCAGATGGAGGGTGTAGAGGGGCTGGCATTACAGCATGCTGTGTAAACACGGGTGTGTGTTGAAGAACAGGCGATGATCATGATCTCGGATCGATGAGCAGAAGACAGTCATGCAGCTCAGTGAAGGACTAAAGACGCTCTGGAGATGCTCGTGAGATGATGCAGAGGGACGCACGTGGATGACTCCAGCATCCTCGGAGGTATTTAAAAACGGGCAGATAAAGATGCAGATGTTGTGATCGCGAGGCACTTCGGCTGAACAGCTGCATTGATCGGATGTTGCATTGAGGAGCTGCTCTGTTTGCGTGCAGCACATGGTCTGCAGTGCAAAACAAACACGTTTGAGAATGAATTCCGCGACAGTGTGCTGTTATTTACACGCGCTGTGTGCAGAAATGGAAAGTTTTATTGTTTTGCGTGCGTTATTTCGGCAGCAAGGTCTGAATTTGTGAATGTTTGAGTACTTATGCAATTGGCATTTATATTGTGGCTCTGGTTTTAAGTGTTTTTTTTTAATTCATACAGTAATTTTTTAACACATCCTTATCGTGCTGTATAAAGTCTGAGCACTGATCTCAGTGCGGGTGGCAGTGTTTGGAGCTGTGAGTGTCCTCGCCCAGATTTACGCGCAGGATCAGGTGCATTAATGGGGTCACACATGCACCTCAGCGAGTTAATTGTTGTGCTAATTAATAGAGAGTTGTGTTTACTTATTATGTTAATGTGCTAGAGTAAAAGTGTAACTTGATGTGTGCAGTTTTTGGACATGGACAAGCGTGGGAATGTTCCGTTGCTTCTGTGCGGAGACTTGGGCGTGTTCAGTTTTCATCCGCACTTACTTTTCAGCGTTAATGTTTATTAAAGGTTATTAAATCTCAGCTAATAATGTGACCTACAAGCTATTGCAGACTCCATTCAAACTTTATTTTGAAGATAATTTCAGTCGCTGTCTATTTTTTATTTTATTATGTGTGTGTGTGTGTGTGTGTGTGTGTGTGTGTGTGTGTAAACTAGCCTAGCCTATATGTAGTTTTGTGACTATTTTGATTTGCAGATAAGCATTGTGAGTATTAGTTATTTTAGTAATTTTACATTTGGCTATTTCAGAGTCTCCTGTTGACATTTTTGTGCATATTAAATTGAGACTGGTCTTTATTTGAATCAAGAACATGATATTGATACAAGGGTGTAGAATTTAGGGAGATGTCACTAGCAACTAATTTAATTGATCAAATAATTAAATATATGTGTCTGTAGCCACCAATACAATCAGACACAACAATAATTTCTCAAATATTTATTATACTGATACATTTAACATTAATTTCAATAGTATGAGATGACTGGATGCTTTCAACTGATTTCCTATTGAACTGTCACCATTGAACTGCAGTGGTCAAACTATTTAGTGAATCAAGCTAAAAACTCAATCATAATGCACAATGTTTCCATTTAGCTAAAATATTTGAGGTGCAGCTTGTAACCCTAGAATGTGATCAAAGAGTTTAAAATAGCTGGGCTAAGATATATAACAATTTTTATGACTGTAGAAATATGTTAATTCAGTACACGCATTATCCCGCGGTCTCAGTTGTGACCGACCCTGAAACACAATTTTTCACACACTTTTCAAAAAAATTTAAAAAAAAAAATAAGTATTGATTATTTCAAAGGGTTACTAATGGCACATCATTTGGATATTTTCATGTCTGGGAAAAATTTGGGATTAAATGTATTAAGATCGGGACTATGGAGTGCAGATCGCGAATCATTGGATCGGAACTTCGAAGCGGAATTTGTGAATCTTTTAATTCATATCGGAGCGTGGATCGCGAATCATTTGATTGAGTTCGGGACTTCGGAGCAGGTTCGCAAATCATTTAATTTAGATCGGAACTTCACGTATCGCAAATCTTTTGATTTAGATCGAAACATCGAAGCGGGTTTCATGAATCTTTTGATTCAGATCGGAACTTCGGAGCTGTTCTGAATAATCCGCGCTCAGATCACCCCAAACAACTCTATAATATATAAATGATTTTTTTTTTTTACATTTATAATAGCCCAAGCATACCTATAGCTATACACATAGAATGCTGCACCCAACAAATTCGTAAGGGGAAAAATGTAAACAATAAACCAACTGTATAGCTGACTCTAAGTCAATGGTATTCAATCCTGGTCCTGGGGACCCACCGCTCTGCACATTTTGTATGTTTCCCTTATCTGACACACACAGTTCAGTTCATGGAGCTCTCTGCTAATGAGCTGATGATCTGAATCAGGTGTGTTAAATCAGGGAGACATACAAAATGTGCAGAGCAGTGGGTCCCCAGGACCAGGATTGAAAACCACTGCTCTAAGTGATCAAGGGACATTGCAGTTCAGCCCATTGCAAGGGTTCCGCCAGAAGTGTGCACTCATGCAACGTAATCAGTGACGTACATCCGAGTAAACGGAACAGAAGGAAGTTTGTGAGTGAAGGGCATAAAAAAAAATGAACTGGAACGCAGCCCTGATCTGAAATGATGGTTCGCGAATCATTATTAAGATCGTATCTATACGGAGCGTGGATCGGGAATCATTTGATTTAGATATGAACTTCGGAGCAGGTTCGCGAGTCTTCTGATTCAGATCGGACTTTGGAGCGTGTTCGTGAGTCTTTTGATTCAGATCAGACTTCGGAGCGGGTTTGTGAGTCTTTTGATTCAGATCGGACTTCGGAGCGGGTTTGTGAGTCTTTTGATTCAGATCGGACTTCGGAGCGGGTTCGTGAGTCTTTTGATTCAGATCGGACTTCGGAGCGGGTTTGTGAGTCTTTTGATTCAGATCGGACTTCGGAGCGGGTTCGTGAGTCTTTTGATTCAGATCGGACTTCGGAGCGGGTTCGTGAGTCTTTTGATTCAGATCGGACTTCGGTGTGGGTTTGTGAGTCTTTTGATTCAGATCGGACTTCGGAGCGGGTTCGTGAGTCTTTTGATTCAGATCGGACTTCGGAGCGGGTTTGTGAGTCTTTTGATTCAGATCGGACTTCGGTGTGGGTTCGTGAATCTTTTGATTCAGATCGGGACTTCAGAGTGCGTATCGCAAATCTTATTTCTAATTTCTTTTTTTATCAAACAGGACAGAACATCAAACCATAAAGACGGTACAGTTATAAAAACAAAAGAAAGAAAGAAGTATACACAAATAAATAATTAAAAAAAATTAACCGTGGTTTTAATAGCCTAAAATTGTATTAACCATGTTTTTTTTACAGCCACAATTTTACTACAAAAACCACTATATGGTTAGTGTAGCAAAACCATGGTTAATTTGTGGTTACCATGGCATAATAACCATGTATTTTTCACTAGAGGACAGGTTGAATATAGAAATGCAGTTTTTTTCACTGCGGACAGACAGAACTTTTGATAGTTTCCATATACTTGTTTAGATCAAAAGAGAGGTTTAGAGCCAGGTTTATGTATGTGAAATTTATCTAGCAGGAAACAGAAATTAATTTAAATACATTTTGACTGGTCTTCCTTTGCCTCTGTTTAACCATTTTATTCAAAGATTAGTATAATGTTGTATAATGGTGATTTTTGACTCACCCAAGTGACTTTCACTAAAATTATTTGTTCACTGATTGATTTAGTGACCTTTTCTATCATACAGTATTTGTATTATGATACTACATTTCAGAACAGTGATGAACGAGTGCTAGGAGTGAGTGGGTCTAAACCTAAACTTTACTCTTTACTCTTTTAAACTTAAACCTAAACACTACTCTTTGGCTGCCTTGCAAGTACTGCTATTTGGAAATATGCTTTTAAACATAATTCCCAGCTGTGAGTTTAAAGTTTCTCATTGAAACTGAATGTGAATGTTCTTTGAACAAAATTGCAAGCATTTGCTTATATTTGTGAATATATCTGGAAGCTGTTTTGCTGGATCACCCTCATATCAGTGATAACCCAGTTAAAGGGTTTCAGAAATTAAATCTGAAACTAAAAACTCAACTGTATTTATGAAACATACAATTTTGTCCAAGATATTTTGGCTTACTTTTATGATGCAAACACTCACTATAACATAAATATTTGAAGTCTCTCTCTGTCTCAGATCTCTAAAACACTGCCATGTGAAAGTAATATTATCACTAAACGTCTAATACATCATGACTTGCTCTTTAGCTGGAGGAGCCAAGGAGCCAGAATCTTAGCCCATTATCCTCTTTACAGATCATAAGTGTAATCAGAGGATTACGCTGAACTGGAGAGAAAGAGAGCAGCTCTGAATGTGCAAACTGGGTTATGCCGCTGTAGGGGTGAAAAGGTCTTGCCGAGTATAATTCTCCTAACCTATATTAAAAGGAGCGCTCACACTAATCTGTCTCTTCCTGACCTTATGAGAGGGTGTGTGTGGATCCGTGGAGCTGGTGAACTGATTATGTGTGCCAAGCGCGTGGGTGAGGTCTGGCAGAGGTCTGGTTTTAGCTCCGTTTTGTGTTGGGATGGGTTATTTGGTGTATGTTTGGCTAATCTAGCGCAGAGGATGCCGGAGGCTTTCAAGAGCAGGTGGATTTGCAAAAATGGGGCATTTATATGAGGCAGTGTGAGGATACAAGGAGAACAGACAAGAATAGACTAGATCCTCCCATTCTCTGGAGAAAAAGTTGATGCTTGCATGTGCAAATCTCTCAGGAACAGTGCTGACGTGTTCTGGGTGGTTGCCAGGGTGTTGTTATGCGGTTGCTGGGAGTTTTCTAGGTGGTTTCTAGAGTGTTGCTATGCTGTTGCTAGGAGTGTTCTGAGTGGTTACCAGGGTGTTGCTATGCCATTACTGGGAGTGTTCAGGTTGGGTGTTGCTATGCCATTGCTAGGACTGTTCAGGGTGGTTTCTAGGGTGTTGCTATGCTTTTGCTAGAGTGTTCTTGGTGGCTCCTAGGGTGTTGCTCTGCTGTTGTTAGGAGTGTTCTGAGTGGTTACCAGGGGGTTGCTATGCCATTGCTAGGAGTGTTCAGGTTGTGTGTTGCTATGCTGTTGCTGGGAGTGTTCAGGGTGGTTGCCAGGGTATTGTTATGCTGTTGCTGGGAGTGTTCTGGGTGGTTACCAGGGTGTTGCTATGCTGTTGCTGGGAGTGTTCAGGGTGGTTTCTAGGGTGTTGCTATGCCAATGCTAGGAGTGTTCAGGTTGTGTGTTGCTATGCTGTTGCTGGGAGTGTTCTGGGTGGTTACCAGGGTGTTGCTATGCTGTTGCTGGGAGTGTTCAGGGTGGTTTCTAGGGTGTTGCTATGCCAATGCGTGAGTGTGCGGGGTGATTTCTACACTCTAAAAAATGCTGGGTAAAATATGGATGAACCCAGCGGTTGGGTGACTGCCCAGAAGGTTGGGTTAAACATTTAACCCAACTGTTGGTTGAAAACAACCCAGCATGTATTTTGTCCAATATTTACCCAGCACTGGGTTGTATTTAACCCAGCATTTTTTAGATTGTAGGGTGTTGCTATGCCATTGCATGAGTGTTCAGGGTGGTTTCTAGGGTGTTGCTATGCTGTTGCTAGGAGTGTTCAGGGTGGTTTCTAAGGTGTTGCTATGCTGTTGCTAGGAGTGTTCAGGGTGGTTTCTAGGGTGGTGCTAAGCCATTGCTGGGAGTGTTCAGGGTGGTTTCTAGGGTGTTGCTATGCTATTGCTAGAGTGTTCTGGGTATGTTGCCAGGGTGTTGCTATGCCATTGCTAGAGTGTTCTGGGTGTGTTGCCAGGGTGTTGCTATGCCATTGCTAGAGTGTTCTGGGTGTGTTGCCAGGGTGTTGCTATGCCATTGCTAGAGTGTTCTGGGTGTGTTGCCAGGGTGTTGCTATGCCATTGCTAGAGTGTTCTGGGTGTGTTACCAGGGTGTTGCTATGCCATTGCTAGAGTCTTCTGGGTGTGTTGCCAGGGTGTTATGTCATTGCTAGAGTGTCCCGAGTGATTGTCACAGTTTTGCTATGTTGTTGCTAGGAGTGTTGAACCTTACTGTAAAGTGTTAAGGTATAACTTAAATCTTACACTGTCAGTTTTCTTTTGCTGAGCCAATTAGTTAAAAATGAATTAATGGCACAGACATTTGAAGAAAAACCTATCTCCACCACATCAGCAAAGTTTAAGCATGTTAACGTGATAGTTTGCCCAAAAACAAAAATACTGGCATCGTTTACTGGCAAATACTTACGCTTGTGTCATTTCAAACATCTATGACTTTCTTTATTTGACTTTCATTTTTCAGAATATCCTTTTTGTTCCACAGAAAAAATAAATTCATACTGTTTCAGCATTAGCATTTACATAAACAGTTTCTGACTTAAGATTTAGGATTAATGGTTTGTTCACATCCCTAACCCTAAGAGCAAGAGGAAAAGTGATGCTTGCCTTAACACTTATGTCTAAGAGAAACAGAAAAAAGAAGCTATAGACAGACAAAAAAAGTTAAAAGTATAAATCAGAGTTGAGGAGAGAAAGAGTTTGTGTGTGGAGTGTGGTATAATTGCAGCAGTCTCAACCTCTCATTGTCTAATTAGACATTCAGAGCAGAGCAGCTTGTGTTACTGGAGGCTCAGGGAATATTTTCAAGAGAGTCTAAATCAAAGTGGCCTCTATCTCTGTCTCATCCCTTTCCTAGCCAACACACGGGCTAGGATGTGCTATAGGAAAGAGTGTGGGTTGCTTTGTGCATAATAAAGAGTTTCCTGA